>WYDI02021769.1:0-52309 GCA_009867235.2 Psittacus erithacus | reverse complement strand
GGTATTATCAGTACTGTTCTCAGGCTGAAAGTTAGAAACACAGTGCTGCACCAGCCACTAAGAAGGAGAAAAAAGGACTGCTACTGCTGAACCCAGGACATACATTCTTTCCATTCTCCTCCCCATCCCTCCGGGAGCAGGGGGGAGGAAGGGGTAGGAGTGAGCAAACGGCTGTGTGGTACTGAGTTACCAGCTGGGCTTAAACCATGACAAAGGGAAATATTGACACTGATCAGAGCACAACACTGTGGAAGGCCTATATGCTAATAAAAAGGCAAAATCCTCAACTGCTCCTCTGTGCAACACTAATTTACCTAAGATTTGACTAAGTTGATGGGCTTCACAGACAGACTCTAATAGCCACAAACCACGGGTTCCCTGGAGTGCACTGATGCTCAGTAATGAATGCTTTGCTACAGAGTCCAAATGCCTCTTTGAGGGAAATAAAGGAAAAAAGTGAATAAAAAAAAAAAAACAAATGAGTTACGAGAAACAGCTTGAGGTAAAAAAAAATAACTAACAAGCTTGTTAAGTCCTGGAAAGTCTTAGCTAGCACTTTGTTCTCCCCAAATACGACTGAGAAAGGGTTAAAGATGCTATAACATCCACATTATAGTAGCAGGAATTAATCAATTTTGCAAAAGCGCCTATGGCAGCATTAGTAAACTCAGCCACTTTCCACTGCTGATTGCAAATAAAAGCAGCTGTTGTCCAGTCTCAAAGAAAGTGGCAAGTTGTCCCTTTACAGAAATGAAGGTTCCAGTTCTTGGGCAGCTGAAAATTCTTAACACCCTCTAAATAGCAGCTAAAAAGATACATATAATGTTATAGGGCTACTACTTAACCAGCATTTTATACTGTAGAATACAGAACATTCCACATTTCATATATGAGATTGAGAGACTGATATTAGAATTAGTATACGACATGAAACTAATAGAATGAAATAAATTACTAGGCCCATTTATAACCAGTTATACAAAAGCACCAAAATAAAACATATTGATGCAGAATTGGTCTTAAATTTTTATGGCTGAATTAAGTTAAATTTTCATAAAGGAAACTAAACCTGAATTAGTCATCTTCTCCGAAAACCCACTAAACTACCAAAGACAAATGCTTTCTAAACAGCGATAAGGCAATCAGTAGCTTGAAATATATTTAAATAAGAAGCCTATTTTGTCTACAAATGCCTTAAATGTTTTGCGAGAAACATTAGGAAATTAATCATCTGAACGAAGCCACTTAATGAAAAAAAAAACAGAGGAGGGGGAAAGAATCTTTGGCCATATTTTTACACTGTTGTTCCACTTAAAACTGTTTAGGAAGTATTGAGTTTTCCCCATACTTCCTCATTTAATCAAAATTTAATATGTTTTATCCTTCTTGATACTATGCTTTATTACTTTGAGCCTACTGATGCATTTCCACCAAATCCTCTTCTGCATCCTCTTTTGGAAAATCTTAGAAAAACTGTGACAGCAAAAGAGGTGGAAAAATAGAAAAAAGAAAACGAAACAAGAGAAAAGGGAAACCAGTCTTGCAGATCTTAGACTATATTTTTTTTTCAAAGGCCTGTAGCCATTACCACACCAGAGAAACTCACACAGGTTTTTATTTTTTTTAGAAAATGTTTTAACACCAGGATTTGATGTCTAGTCTCTGCTTCACAGGCGTATCTCTTTAAAGGAGATTTTCCTCTCTATCATTAATGTGTCAGTCAGTCAGACCTTTTTAATAAGCAGTTGAAGAGCCACTGTCTTTAGCACATGAAACTAACAGAAGCCTCACTAGTCAAATGAACAAAGAATATTTGAATATCCCTGTATTATTTTAGAGGAAAGCCTCCTCCAAGAGAATCTCAATACAATCTTTTTTATTGGAGTTTCTCATGTCCAAATTTTAATGTTCTGGACCCCACCTATGAAAAATTGATGAGCAAAGACAGCTGTTAAATGATGACACCCATTGCATGTCACTTTTGCAATGCGCCACTGTATTCAACAACAATATAAGAAGTAGAGAGCAGGCTTTTCTTAACTTGTCCAGCAAAACTGGTTTTTCCTCATGTGTCAGTGATTTGTTGCATACATCACCTTCATGAATTAGCAAGGTTATTTAAATGACCTTTGAACAGCAGAAGAGGGCATCATAACTATACAAAATTCAATAAAAATCTCCTGTTCATGTCACAAGAATAGAGTAAAATCTCCATTTGGAACGTCTATAAGCAATTTGGAAAGAAGTCACAAATGTTCTGCATTAAGATTTCATTAAACTCAGAGAGAACAGCAAGTCAGAGCCTTAATTATTTATTAAAAGAAAGGAGAAGCTCAGAAAGTCCTTGGTCAGTCTAAACATTCTAAGCAGTAGCTAAAAATATCGGTATTATCAGCACTGTTCCCAGACCGAAAGTCAGAAGCACAGCACTGCACCAGCTACTAAGAAGGAGAAAAATGACTGCTACTGCTGAACCCAGGACACAGAGATGTTACAGTAATTGATTCTTTGACAATCTACAGCAAACCACAGACATAGTACCTGGCACATCATATCAATTTAAATCCTTCAGAATATAATCTGCTTGTTTCTCGAAAGGTAGCACTATCCTTCAGACGCTATTTTGACTCAAAAGAGCACCGTGAATAACTCCATACTGAAAGTGAGGACAAAATGCTGCAAACAGACATAAAATGTAAGGTTGGATAATAATTACAATAAAAAGTTAAGACAGGGGAATGAACATGTAACAATGATCCATCTAGGCATGGTGCTATACACTAAAATTACAAGTGCTTTCAACCTCCAAAGTGTGCCTTTAAGGCATATTATTGTAGGTTGAAGAGTTTTGTCTTGATACTGTGCCATGGAACAGCAAAGATTAATAACAAATCTTGAAGGTACAGGACAAAACTAGATGAAATTTTTTGTCATATCTGTTACAGCAAGTCTATAGCAAGATGCAGATACAGAGAAAAGAGCAAAGAAAAAATTCTAAACTGATTCTAGGAATTAATACTAAGAATAGGAAATTACATAGTTCCATTTTTTGTTAAAGTAACAAAAGTGTTGACTAGAGAATTTTCAGGCAAAACACATTGGAATTAAGGAATACTTCTGATACAGAATTGCCTGCCCTATAAAGGTCAAGAAAATATCACTAACGGTGGTTAGAGAACTTGCTTGGGTATCTGATCATAGGTGGGGATGTAGAGAGTTGATAAGTGAGATGATGCCATGAGCTTTAGAATTTACACTGTTGGGTTTTTTTGGGAAGTTTGGATTTTTATTTTTTTTCCTTTCTGTACTGATGACCTGGCAGAGGAAGTGTGAAGAAAGGTTAGACAGTTTTTGCTGACACAAAAATCAGATGGGGAAGTCAGTCAATACAAAAGTGAAGAGCAGTATAGGTCAGAAAGTCTTTAGACTAACTACGAGTCTGAATAGATAAAAGTGAGTTCCAATCATAAAAATCATGAAATCATGAGCAAGAGATGAGAAATGTGATATCTAAATTAATCCCCTTTGCACAGAATGTAAAAGGAATATGATCAAATACAATGTACAAGCTTTTATAGCATTATATGCATTATTGGTCATATTGTAGTGATTTCACTCCAAGGTGAAAATGCAAAACAAATTCTGACTTGGGTAAGCAGCAGACATACATCAGAAAAAGCATTCCATAATGAGCAAGCAATTCAGACAGCATGGGATAACACCAGTAATTCATCAACTCAGTAAACAACAGTTTAGAGCTGCTGAGCATACCATAAATGAAAGCAGCTTTATACAGTGAGACTGGGATGTGGAAAGCTTGATTATTTATAAAGCTAAAGGAAATTTTGTGGCTTTTTCTAAAGCAAAGGCGATTAAGAGGAAACTGTATTAAGGTACACACAATCCTGAAGGGAACAGGGAGGAAGGGATGCTGCAGGCTATCTGAGCTAGTGTTAAATAGAAGTACAAGGGGTTATGAACTGCAGCTTGGAGAAGAATAGGACGCTAAAAGAATTTGGGTAGAGTTTTCTTGCACTGCTGCCCTTAGTGGAAAAACTTATTGAGGCCAAACATTTTAATAAGCAGTATACAAAAGGAAATGTTGGACAAGTAGGAAATAAGATATATTGTGGTGTGGCTGTCCATTTAAAGCTGCCCATAATCGCAGCTCCATGAGGGGTTTTTGCCCTCAATCTGTCAGAGACTTTCCAACTTTCCAAAAGTTTTAAGGCACTTAGTTCCCTTTAGGGAAACAAATAACTATATTGGCTTAAACACTTGAATTGCTAGCACATGATTCAAAACCACAAGCATGCAGTACCAATATTCTCATGCACCATGCAATACAAACCATAGAATAAAATAGATTTTATATTAATTTAATTGCTGATGTTAGGTATGAGGACAGAAAGTACAAAACTGGGAATTATTCGTTTTTAGAACAGCTACAGCTCATGCGCCAATTTGTTAAAAAAAAAAAAATAATTAAAAATCTCTTACATTCATATTCCTTGGGGGAACAGTTTTGAGCTTAAGAATACAACCTGTTTTCTTCCCCAAGCTTTCCTAGGTATCCATCCAAAAACTATCAGGACAGTCTCAATACCATGCCAATGCTATTAATTTTAGGACAGAGAGCATCTATTCACAAAGTACCAACAGATATTGAGGTACCTAGATCTTTGGCATAACGCAGTACAGCTGCTCTTATATACGCCAGGAAATGCCTTTTGATTTACTACAATATTTCAGAAATAATTATTATGCAAACAAATTTTTAACATTGCCTCTCATCAGCTTCTAGCAGCATTATGCAGGGACTGAACTAATGTGGGCAGATTTGAAAACTGGACAGCTTGAGCTGTTCATACAGACCATTTTGAAGACAGGAGTGACAATTCAGAAACATAACTAATAAGACCACTGCCTGAAAAACATCCAGAGTACACACTTTATACAATACTTTCAGAAGGAAAATGGTCATAAACTACCTTTGTGCCATATTAAGACACATAGGTATTCAAACACAAATTAAAGCTCTGTTACTGACTTTAGTAAAACCATTATTTGTTACAGGTGAAATTAATTGCTGCTAAATGCCACATCTCAGACGAATCACAAAACAGTTTTTAGAGATCATTAAACCTGAGCTTTAGAATTCAAATGTTCCAACTTAACACTGAAAATTTGAGTTGTTACAGTTGGATATACTTTATTATTACAGTAATGTGTTGATTGTTTGCCCCTAATGAATGATAAACAGGCAGGTTTGACAGTGCAACTAAGAATACAAGTGACTTTATCAACTACCAACTAAAAACCACTCCAATAAAACCCAACCCATTGTCTACCTATTATGCCACTGATTTTTTTGAACAGCAGGGCTGCCAGGAGGCCACTAAAGAGCCTTCTTCAATCTTCTAGCAATTTGCCCACGTGATCACAAAATACTTTATTTCCTAAGTCAATTTTATTAAAACCTCACTTTACTAACAAGTCATTTAGAGAGACGGCTTGTTTTAAGTGTTTAAAAATGCACTATCCAGACAGCATATACTACATGATAGAAAAATATACTGCTCGTGGTTAAATTTAAACTAGGTCAGTTTTGTTATTTAAAAAAAAAAATAATAAAAATACTTAGAACTTAAGGGATTTCTCACAAAGATGTCTATTTTAAATATAATTAACAAACTGGACTAGTCTTTCAATAACTTTGAGCTTTCAATTCTCTCCGCTTGAAAAGCTAGCACCTGCTTGACGATTCCTTGCACACTCTGTTTCACACTAGCAACAAGAACTTGCTTAAGTAAGAAGGTCTTTAAAAAAAAAAAATAAATAAAGGACCTTCGTTAGAAGCTGGACTGAGATCTCAGATTCATTTCACACAGACCACAGCATGGATCTACTTAATGGTTACTTTAGTTCTCTATAGACAGATTCAGATCTATTCAAAAGCATTTCATACCTCATTATCATTTATCTAAGCAGACCATTACAATCAAGTTTACCTTCACCATATCAAGTAGACCTCAGAATTAAGACGGTTTAGTTACAAAAATGCCAAGAGCAGAAAGCTGACAAATTCTATGCATACTGCAATGAATGATCTACTTTAAAACACGCCTATATGGTAGTTCCTACACCATTTTATTGTCTATTTTCCACACAACTTTGTCAGTCCTTAATTAAGCAAAAAGGAAGCCAAAAGCATAGGCTCCTTTGAAAGGAAGTTGTAGATGGCTGGCTAGTGTGTATTTCTGTAAAACAGAGACAGGGAAGGACAGTTGTGCGTAACGTACTAAGGCAAATGGAAGACAACTCATCTTAAAAAAAAAAAGGCCCATATTACTGAATTACAGCACCACAGTTCTCAACACTTGCATATGTGCAACAATTAAGGTCTATTCGTCTGTGTAAAATAAATGAATAAATAAATGAATATACCACACCAACAAGAAAAACACCCAAAACCAAACATACTTGAATTTCAGATGTAAAACAAAAATTACTGATCATCGCAGTTTATGTAACTTCTAGGGTAGGTTTTGCTGTCCATTCAGGGCATACCTTCCAACAAATTGGTGTTGAGTTTATAAAATTTTATTAGTATCTATTTTTAAATAGATATCGCTTAAATTACTAAAACTGATGTAGTCAAGAGAGCAGATCATAGCTTTTTTAGGTGGTTTTTCAGACTGAAGGGACCATTACACATTATGCGGTTATACAGCTTGTTTGCTACTGCCAGGATAAACTTCTGAAATCTGTTTTAGTTTAAAACTTTATTTTCAAATTTATTTCACGAGAGGAAGCATCTTTTTCCATAAGAACCCTCAGACGGCTATGCTGAGCAAACTAGGTGCTTCTTCCTTTCAAGTTAAACCCTTTGGATTACTTTAATACAGTTCTTTGTGGTTTAATTTATCATATGTTCTGGTATCATTTATCACTAAATGCAGAATGATGAAGAAATGGCTCTATTAAAATGAAATAACCACTGAATTAAAAAGCTGTTAAATGAGTTGGAGTGCAGACTCCTGTTAACAATATGTGGGAAGGGTGTTTGGCTGAAATAAATTACTTTCACAGTAATAATTTGAGAAGTGCACCTTTGGAGAAACATGTTCAAAAATTCACATCTTGATTTCCTGACTAAAATCACATTCACCACTAATAATATTTTTAAATTAGCTTCACAGCTAAGGTGAGGAAAAATTTAGTCTCAAATACTTTGGTTTAAAACCAAAATACTCTTTAAAAAAATATGAATAGCAGTTTTAAAAATATACATGCAAAATAAAATAGCTGATTCCAATTAAGATATATTTCTCATGCTCACCCATAACTTTCTGAAAATACTTTCACAATCTTTCAATGTAGACTGCCATATAAGCTTGTAAATAATATATAGCCCTGCAATTCAGAGTGGTCTGCACTGTAACTGAAAATAGCAAACAGTCAACTACCTAATGACTTGGGATATACTTTCATTTTATTGATTGCAATGGAAAACTTATGTAAAAATACTGGACAGATATGCAGTAAGTCCATATTAATTGACATAAACCACTTCAGACATAGAAGTACTTATTTTTTTTTGTTCTTAAAAAAAAAAATCAGTTGGACACAACTTACAGCATTTGTTATGAGCAAATTATTTGCAGTTGCTCAGTTCCAAACAACTATTTAATGTTGTAAATCACTGTGTTCTTATTCTTGTGCTTAATCAACATATTTCTTGTGGTTAACAACAGCATTTATTTAATCCTTATTAGGAAATTATTTAGCTCAATAAAAGGAAGTGTCTATCCATCACTCAGGGCCCTCTCATGAAATGATTGATTTCACTGAAGCAAGATAATTTCCCAGAACTCATATACATCATTTTGCCCCTTTGAAATGACCTCCAAAGGGATATCTTAGAATGGCATCTTTGTGATTTAACAGTAGATTTTCTTTTACTTGTATGATTTGTTATTAAAAACCTGCATTCTGACTGTTTTCAGTCACAGAGTACACAAATGGTTATAACACGCATTTCTGCAGTCCACACATGGTATTGACAAAGATCATGCACAAGATGACAAAGTGGAGCCACATCATGATTATGCACTCCCAGAAATTTAAAAAAAACCACCCACCTAAAACAAATAAAAAAAAAAAAAAAAAAACAAAAAAAAAAAAAACACAAACACCCCCCCCCCCAAAAAAAAAAAAAAAAAAAAAGAAAAACAAAAGGTAACAAAACCAACACAAATCAACACAACATAATGGCCAAAAAGTATTTAGTACAAGGCAATAGATTTACACTAAAATGGTAGATTACCTTACCTGAATATTACAGTCTTATACAACAGACAATAAATTTGTGATTACAAGAACCACTCAATACTTCCAAAAAAACCCAAATGGAGGGCCTTTTACTTCTTCAAAAATTAAAATAATTATTAAGTTTACCTTAAATCATTATGTGTGCTATTAGAACTATAAGGGCCACAAAGAGCACAAAAATTCCAATTTGGGTTTAGGTTTGGTTGGCAGAAAAACACATTTTTACCTCTACAATCTGCGTGATTGCTGGGCCTGCTTGAAATCCAGGGCAGAACTATATACATTAACCTTTACACTTGCCCTCCATATTCATCTGCATATATACCATCTTGCTGCTTTTTGCATGTACAAGAACAGAAGGAGCAAGAATAGTAGTGCAGTGACCCACTTTAGTACATCTCTTTTCAGTTTCGAAATAATATAATGCAAATTCTTTCCTACACTAACCAAAGGCCGATCCATGCTTGTATACATCCCTCTTGTACTCTTCTTTGTATGCACATTACTGTGCATTGCGATCATCTGGTTCAGCATAGGAGCAAAATCTGCCCACCCTCATCCCTTTACTGGCTAACTCTCTATCAGCTTAGGTTGCAATTAACACAGAATTAAAAAAAAATAAAACCATAGTTTCTTTTCAAAGCACTGTTGAAGTTAAAACTGTCAGTAGGTTGGTTGGTTGGGGTTTTTTTCTTTCAGAACATTATAAAACTGCAAGTTAGGAACAAGTAAATGTTGCCTTCAGGTGGAAATTGTATTTAAGAATGAAAGATACATCCCATACAGTATTTTTCAGCATGTCACCATGGGTAAATTGAAGCATAAATTTAATCAAGTGTTTGAGAAGTTTTTAACCCATAATCTGTAGATAATTTAGCTTCACTTCCTTTATATCTAGTAAGAAGCTGTTGCATAATATATTATAAAATATATCTGATAATAACTTTTAAAATGTTTTACCACATTTTAAACACAGCATATGAACATAATTTTTACTTTCCTAGGCTCTTGCCAAATATTGCCTGAATAATTTATGTGAGGGGCTTTTTTCCCCCCTTACGCCCTCTCTCTCAACTTTGACAGTTATCTTCTTGTATAAATACAAATACAGTAAAACTCAGTCTTTCACAGCCAAAATCATATATTCTAATTTGAACAAATGTATTTTTATTGCTGCTGACAGCATACCATGCAGCACGGCCACTCTCCAAAATGCACAGGAAATTAAAGGGTTTATTGCTTGGAATGATATTTTGAACAAACTAGCAAGTCAGTCTGTACCACCATTAACTTCAGAACTTATGGACTGATTATCATCAAACATAATTTAGGGACAGAGGTGTCAAAAGAATTTAGTTTCCTTTTCGTATGGTGGAAAAAGGTGGCCAGGTAGAGAAGAAATATCCCCTCAGAGCACGGATGAGCAAAAGGCTGCAGAGGGAACCAACATGCCAGTCAGATCCCAAGGCTCCAAGAGAGAGAACTGCCACCCTTAGCTGCACTGTGCACAGCAGCAGGAGCCCGTGGCCAGCCCTGAAATACAAAGGAGGTCCCAGAAGTTTCAGTGCTCACACAGCAAGCTCTGATGCCTTTTGCTTAAAATAAATAATTAAATCAAATAGAATGAAATTGCTGTTCTACCTGTTCTCTTCTATTTGGCTGTGGAGACTTCTGCAGATTCAAAATGGATTTAGGGAATAATTATAAAAATTCAAATGGCTGTCATTCATCAAAACTGAAATCAGAAATCTCAAATCCTAAGCCTTGTTTATCACAAATCCTCTGAATGAAGGACCTTTTACAGATGCTGTACTGGGCATAATGAAAAGTCTTAAGCAGGAATAAACTGAACTGAGGTAGCAGTGAAATGGGAGAATGTTTTAAGTAAAATTTGTTTAAGAGTATATTTTCGTTAAAAAAAAACCAAACCCAAACTTATTTCTTTAAACAAAAAAAGAAAAACAAACAAACAAAACCTCTCACATATAAATATCTCATTTCCTTTAAAATGCACACAACATTTATTTTCATTTAAAGTGGTCATTTTCATTTCTTCAGAGTTTATAGTAATTTTTTACTTTTGGTGGAGTTTTTTTGTTTGGGGTTTTTTTTTAGATTCAGCCATATATTTTAATGGTTGGGGGGGGGGGGGGCAGCTAAAAACACTTCACTGACAAAGAATCCAAAAGACCCTAACAGCTTTGAATGAACAAAGCTTCTTAATAGTTAATATTCCATCCATTTAATATCTCTAATTATTTTCCCTCTGCAGCTTTGATGGGTAGTTATAGCCTGGAATAAAAACACTGTGGTAAGGACGACGGCACAGCAAGGTTAAATGCCTTCTTGTCTTCAGTACCAATAATTACCTTTAAACAAAAAAAACAAAACAAAACAAAAAAAAAAAAAAAAAAAAAAAGCTGTTTTCAGGTTTGACAGTTAATTTACTAATGAGTCTGTAGACCCAATTTATAATAAAGTAATATTGACCAGAAATAATCCTGTGTTGGTACTCATGTGAATTATTTTATTGTTTAAGTCTCCTGTTAAATAAATTGGAAAGGATTAATTTTGCAGGATGGACTGTCAAAGGCTGCTGCATAAACTAGATACATGTCAGCACTAAATTTAATTATTGATCACAATACAATAGTGCTGAGTATACCAATCCCCAAACAGCTTCCAGTAACTATCAGCAGATTCCAAATATAGAAACTGAAGGAAAAAAATTTGATTGCAAATGACTCATTTTAAAATAAATAAATAATTCATTAGCACCCAATAAAAATTTAATTTTAAAGAACAAATTCAGATCACTCACAAGAACATACGAAAAGTAATCAGAAAATAAAAGTGCCTCCTTTCAAGCGACAAACTCTAATGAAGTAGTATAATGTTCTTTTGATTGGGGATTCCTATGACTTCCCAGTTCTGGAAGAGAAATTTTATTTGGAAATGGAGGTTGATTGAGGCAGAGTCCCTCATTACAATCCTTCTTGTTACAAAACAAATGCAAATATTGCAGAACGTACTGTAGAACACTATGCTTAAAGAAACATATCACAGGAAAGAGATGAGGATGCATCTTTGTAAAGAAACCCATTTGCAGCTCTAATTATGTCCTCTAACTGAAGAAAGCGGTCTAACAGGACAATCACAGTGCTTTCTGGAAGTAGCCAGCTGTGAATGTTTTTTCTTTTAATTTCAGAAAGTTCAGAAGATGCACATGACAAATGCTTAGCTATTTGAGATTTTGCATCTAGTCCTTAAAATCTCTCAGCACAAAACAAGTAAGACTTAATAAAACACTGTTGAGTTACTTTGTGAAGAGTTATAATTCCAGGGTAACAAATGATGTTCAGAGCTACCTTAGATATAGGAATAAAAAGGTCTAGCAGAGGAAAGAAAGCAACAGAAAACAATTATTTTTTTTTTAAACACAATGTCAGTAACATAATACTGGTAGGATCACTGAAAGGCAATTTTACCAATTTTATTTAATAGAGTTACTGTTTGAACTCATAGACTTTATTAATTTTCATAAAAATATTAATGAAGCCAGCAGTTTTCTAGTGAATTTTTAATATTTATCCTGACAACATTTTCACTTCCTCCTACCTTTCAAACAAGTCAATATATCTCTTCTTAGCTTACAGCAAAATTAATTTTCCAAGCCAGCATCAAATATCACTGTTAAAAACCACTTTAACATTATCATAAACATAATAGAAATAACTCCAAGCTAATGTTAAAATTATTCAAAAAATAAATAAGCCCTTCTGATATTATTTTTTAAAGCAGCTACAAAGTTTTAACTTTCACTTACTGAAACACAGATCAGTGTTAACTCATGAATCTGGGCTTCATCCAACACCTATTAAAGTCAATTTTTTGCCCCCTTGACTTAACCATGTGCTGGATCACATCCTTTGTGACAATTATAACACACTTGCCAAATGTTACATCCCCAGACCAGGACTGTTTTAAATAGCGCATTAAAAGTTTTTATTGAACTTTTGTTATAATCCAAAAGCCCAAACACAGCTTGCCACTAAGCCCTGCTCCTGGAGAGTCTCCCAGGAGTACTAACTCTTCTGATGAGTGTAAAAGAGAGCTTGGCATGCTCGCTGGTTTTAACAAGGTCTGTGACTGCCTTTGGCAGCCATTGAGCACCTTTCAGCATAACCTGCTCTAACATAGCCGCGCTAGCTTAGGAGTATGCCATTAACTCAAAGAAATTAATTCCTTCAAAAAATCCCACGTTATTACAAACTTCCTTAATATATACCCTTAAGCAATTCTGAAGCTTAAAAGCAACATTATATGGGCCTTTACACAGGCAGCCGCTTAAATCTGGGGAAAGACACGGGCTCTCAGCCATTCCTTGTGATACTGAAGCCTGGATACAAGATAGGTAAAATGTTTTCAATTTTGGGGGACTAGTAGCAACAGATTCCAGTCCATTTCTTTCCCTTTGTTAGCTATAGCCAGTTGTGGACATTTTGGAATTTGAACCACTGTATGCATTAAAAAAAAAAAAAAAAAAAGAAGGGGAGAGTGGGGGAGGAACCAAAAAAAATACATACCACGAAAACCCCAAACAAAACCACACAACAAAAGAACTCCAATCACCTCAAAATTGAGTAACTGAGTTACAAAGGATGAAGGCTAGGTAGTTAAATGTCTAGGCACCCTGGAAAAATATTTTGAGTTATAATTTAAACTATTTTCAAATTCAGAAAGTATTTTTTAAATTATCCTCTCTAGAAAGAACAATTTCTTAGATTATGTAGTCAGCTGCAATAGGTAAAAACTTCCCTCCTGTCATCTCACACTGCCACTCCTGGAAAGACATAAGCACTTAACTTATTTTGAGCACACATGCAGTCCAGGACCATCACTTGCTTAAAGAGTGTATGAATCTTTGCTATACTAAAACCAAAGTCTTTTGAAGCCTCAGTAGCATTTTTCAAACACTTTAAGACAACTTTTAGAGAGGCAGTTTTCACCTCAACTCAGTTCATTTAGCGCACATGCAAAGGAAATCTGTTTATATCCCAAGAGATTCACAACACACAAAATAATTATTCACTGACAAGACTGTAATTTAAACCTCACAGATGAATGGGGAACCAAAGGCAGATGTTTTCACCAGGAACTGTATGGCAAAAACAGTTCACAGTCAATATTATTCTTTCATATTACTATTTCAATAATGCCTAGGGGCTGACAATTGTAAGGGAATTATCATGACAGGCCTGGCTCTACCTTATGGTACTCTGGCCTGGAAAATCTCTACAGCAGCTATGCCACCCAGCTCCTTATTGCTCTACCTGTCATCTTCTGATTGAATGGATGTAAAAAACTCCATGACTTTCCTCCACAGTAGTCCCATCATGGGTGAAAACCATCTTTCATTTTTCATCATCTCAGTAGCTCCTGTGAGATTTGAGCCAGCAGACCAAGGAGCTTTGCCTTGCAACAGAGCCTCTCCACTAGGCTACAGCATCAGGAAGGCTGTTGAAATTCTTCCAGTTAAGCAAATATCTTTTTCATTATAGATAAAAATTGGACTTCTACCACCCTCCACAAGCCTGGTTACCAAGCCTGGGAAGAGATGCTGCCATGGGCTGAAGAGTTACAGCAATATCTTCAACGTCCTGCATTAAGTTCATAGGAAAAAAGGCCTGAATTACAACTCAAGTAATATGCACATAGCAATTATTTGACAACAATAACTAACTAATGAAGTTTTGCCATCTCTCTAGAAAGGGGTTTTTAACATTTGTTGACGTTCTGAGCCTAGTCACTGGCTTAGAGGCACGTGGAAAGGACTGCACGGTTAAACATGGAAGCAGCCACAATGTAAACCAGCAAAGAGGGAAGCCTGTAGCCAGTGCGACAATATGGGATCAAGTCCCCACCCTGCCTGCGACAGTGCTGGTGAAAAAGGCATATCGCTGCCTATCATGAATTGCTAATATTGAAGGTTACCAACCCTTTCTCTCTGCAGTAAATACAGATTTGAATCCACAACTAATATGTATCATAAATCAGATTATACAAGCAATTTCATGAAGGCTGCCTAGAACTTGAAACAGAATACGCTTATTTCTGATTAAAAAAAAGCCACAAAAAACCCCCAAGAACCAAAAACATCCAACCAAAGAAAATCCCCCAAGCCCAAAGTAGGTATTCCTTTCACAAATGTCAGGATGGAAAAGGATATTTATAATGCTTAAATTTGCAAATGCCAAATCTAAATTTACAAATTCATTACTTTGTGAAAACTGTAAAATAGCAACAGTTGTATAGATCAGAGAAGGAAAAAAAAAAAAAAGGGCACTTAAATATATGTTTGGTTAAAATCAATTTCACATTTTGAGAATTTACTTTTAGCTTAGATTCAAGTCTCATTTTCAACTCAGAAAAAAATAGCCAGGCTTAAACTGCCTTTTCCCTACAAGCAACCCAAAAATGTGTACTATTCATGTGTCTGAAAAAAATAATAGCCATTGCTTATAAATATCTTATAAACATTTTATAGTCTCCCAGCCATGAAAAGCAAGAACTTCAAATATTGTCACATAAACTTAAATGGTCAAAATTTCAGTCCATACAGCTCAAACCTGAAAGCCAGTGTTAACTTTTATCATTGCTTTCACTCAAAACAAAGCACCTTTAAGGAAAAGAGAACGAAAGTGGTAACTTTCACCTTTACCATAATCAAGGGCACCAAATGAATGGCTTTGCAGGGGCTCCAAGACTGGTAAAATTGGCCTTACCAAGTTTTTTATTCTCTATATGTCTTTATTTTTTTTTTTTTTCTTCAAATATGAGCAAACTAAAAAATCCTACATGGAGAAAAATGATGAAATCCACCCAGAGAGAGTCATGGAGAGCAGCTTAGAGTTAAATAATGGAACAGCTTTGTGGTTACCATTCACACAGCTCTCGGAGTCAGGCTATCAGGCAATGAAGTAGAATAATGAAGCTACTCCTTCAGATAAGAGATCGGCTTTATAAATATGATCTTTTGTACAGCAGCTGTAGGAGAACTGTACACTTGAAAATAAGCTTGTCATATCTCCGACAGTAGGTGAAGTGGTTCAGGTTTGTGTATGCTTATGAGTTTCTGGGAACATTAGTAGTTTTATTGAAATAAAAACAGAACAAAGAAATTCTGTGGGAGAAAAAGCTTTCCAGTGCATACAAACTGGTGACTGAATACATACATAGTCAGTATCTAGTTATATACATATGACTTAGAGAACAGGGCTCACAACCTTCATTTCCGAAAGCACAGGGCATTTTTTTTTTTGCTTACATGGTAGAAACATTACTTCTATAATAACAGCATAGGGGTACATCCTCTTTCCAAGCTAGCACGAGGCTAACAGGGCAATACCTAATGAAATACATAAATAGATCTGACATCCTGTCCATGAGGGACCACTGGGCAGTAGCAGACACACAACATATCACATTATGTGCTCAAACACTTTGTGTATATGCAGCATTCAGACATTTGCCAAGTGGTAATACCAGAATGATATTTGCACACGCACTGAGCAATATGTTTTTATTTTCATTTGTGCCATATATATAAATTCCTAAGAAATAGTGAGAAGGAGTTCTTGAAATTTTGATGTGGATTAATATGCTACTCTTTAAAATCTTACCATGCAAAGTCTACTGCTCAACTGTTCATGTCTTCTTTAAGAGCAGGGAGTATTTGTTTTCTGTTTTGGTTGGCTATTTTTGCTAATTTAAAAAAAAAATTAGTGCATTCTCTCCAGTTTCTGACATATCCTTCTTGCTTTTCTTATAAATCTACTCCAGTTCTTTTATTGCTATTAACAACAAAAAAAAAATTGATTATTGAATTGAAGCAAACTTTTACATTAAGATAAAATGCTTCGCTTCTTCTACCATTTCTACCCACTGTCAGCAGAGAAAGCTCATCAAAGCAAATCTAGTTCACAGATTTAATATTCAATTTTAGTCTAAGAAGGTTTTGCTGCTTCTGCCACCACAAATCTGAAATCAGCGTTGCTGCTAAGGGCAGCAGAATCCACATGAACAGCAAAGCCACTAGCATTGTCTACACATAAGATGGCAGGGAGGTTAGAAAGTGCATCACTGAGAAGTTGTAGGGGTAGGGAGCTCTAAAAAAGCTTGAAGAAACTAGAAATACAATAACCAATTTTGCAGTATCCTGGTTACAGCTGTGATAGAGTTAGCTTTCTTCATAGTAGCTGGTACAGTGCTGTGGTTTTGGATTTAGAATAATGTTGATAGCAAAAACTAAAATATTGGTGTGTTAAGTACTGCTTGCTCTGAAATCAAGGACTTTTCAGTCTCTCATGCTTTGCCAGTGAGGAGGGGCACAAGAAGCCAGGAGGGAGCACAGCCAGGACACCTGACCTGAACTACCCAAAGTGATATTCCATAACACAGCACGTCATGCTTGCTATATAAATTGGGAGAGTCAGCCAGAAGGGATTGATCTCTGCTTGGGTCAGGCTGGGTATTGTTCAGCAGGTGATGAGCAAATTGTATTGTGCACCACTTGGGTTTCTTGGGGTTTCTTCTTCTCTCTCTTTTTGTTGCCTTTCTTTTCATTACAATTATTATAATTGTACTATTAATGTATTATTTTATTTCAATTTTTAAACTCTTCTTATCTCTATCAACCTGCGGGTTTTATCTTTTTCCCAGTTCTCCCCGTCCCACCGGCAGCAGTGGAGGGAGGTGAGTGAGCAGCTGCAGAGTACTCAGTTGCCTTACTGGGACTGAACCACAACATGCAGGCACAAAGAGGAGAATGTTATGGATCAAGTGTAAAAATCACAAGGCTTCAGAAAACAGGAAAACAACTGGCAGTTGGAAAAATACACTGTTACTGCATGGGAAGAATACATGTGGTCCAGGAGCTGGATATTAGACATTTCAGGAGACAAACCACGTGCCTTTTCCTCTACCACTGACTTGCTGACTGCCAATTAGAAAAAACAGTCCATTCTTATGTGTGTTCATTTCCTTCTCTTGTTCACCTCACCTGTTTGGATAATAAATTCTCCTTGACAAAGATTGCCTTTTCTTGAATATTTCTGAGGAACCTAGCTCAGTGAGATTTCAGTGTCTTCACAGCGATTCTGAAATATAACTAAAAGTAACACAAAATAATACCACGAACGACACAAAAAAAGTTACATTTCTTATTATATTTTTATTATGGCCTAAGAGTCCGGAAATATTTTGTGCCCAAGTAAATTTTAGCTCTTAATGCAATAAATAAGATCTACTCCAAAGCATAACTAAATTTTAATTTCTATCACAAAACAAATGCACAGTATATTTTATACATTTAAGGAACAATTTCAAAGGTTTCCTTTGACTTTCAGTGGAAGACTACTGTGCATCTCTTGTGTCTCAAAAATCTTTGTATCTAGTTTTGAAGAGAGAGAAATCATGGCTGAAGAAAACAACTGTAAAGACACCTGTACAATACTGCTGCCTTTTCTGTTATTTCAGTGCTTCACTACATTCTCAGATATTTCCATCATGCTCTTTATAACATTAAATAAATTGATACAAAGCAACAAAACATCAGAAGTTACCACAGTCACTGAATAATTATGAGATCAATGCACCATTCAGCAATTCTGAGAACACAAATTACCTTGTAGAATGGATCTCTACTAGCATGAAGCAAGGGCAGTGCCAAAGGCAAAATAAATAAATAAAGGAGCCATTAAAAAAAAAAAAAAAAAAGGAGAAAGAAAAAAAAAAGGAAATTTTTTTTTTTCTTAAATCCCTTTGGCTTGGCCTAACTTCCTTCTCAACAGCTCCACCTTCTCCTGTTTCCCTCCAGCCTCCACATATCAGTTTCAGTCCTTGGAGCTCTCCTTGTATATGCACACCCTTTTTCTTCCCTTGACTTCTTCCCTTTTATTGCTGAGAATGCTTCTTGCATAGGAGAGAAAAAGGTAGTCTCACCAAACAACTGTGCAGCAGCTTCAGCTTACATTGAAAAGGACCATGAAAGAGCAGAGAAGAGAAAGTAAAAATGTTACTGGCTAAGCGTCCTAAAAGGACTGCAGAAAAAAGCAAAAAGGGATGGTCAAGCAAGGTGAGGAGAATGAAGAAAAAGAATATTTGGAAGAGAAGTGGGGAAAAAAAAAAAAATCCAGAGTGACTATAGAGAAATAGAAAAGAGGAGGAGAAGAAGAGGATGGTGACATCCCCCCTACTCACATTGACATTTGTGTCAGAGGAAAACACATAGAAATTGTAAGAAAAGGAGACTAAACCAGGAAAACTACTCTCATTCTAGTAGGAAAAAAAGCAAAACACACAAACACAAAAAAAACCCCACAAACCAAAATAAACCCACACAAAACCCCCAAACAACCCTACATAATGAAATAAAGAGATGACACAGAATACTGGGATTGAGAAAAAAAGACACTATTGAACAACTGAACAAGAGTAAATAAAAACAATAAATATTTTCGCAAAAACTGTTGAGGTGCACATTTATCTCCCCATTATTTTTTCCATCTTGAAAGCCAAAGGAGGAGAAAAGAAAGAATGCAACAAGGAACCTGGAAAGAGGCTCTGGAGCAGTCTTCTCTCACATCTGTGACCACGACCCTTGTAGCAAAGACTTTTTCCACTGTTAAAGACCCATATGGTCACTATGTGGGCAAGCGTTGAGGAGCGCAGATGGATTGGAAAGACAAGACTTTGAATATTGTGATAAGGACATTTTTCCTTCTCATTTTGAAAAATTTTAGGCACCATTGCTGCATCAAATTATCACATCTTTTTGTGACAAATACTTTTCAGAAACAATTAGAAAACAAAATTTGGGCTGGCATTAAGCAGCTTTTTCTAGCTCTGAAACTTAATACACGATTTTGTTTTAAAGGTTAACCATATTTTAATTAATACTTGGTATAAAACCTGAGAGGAAAGGGGAAGCAACAGGCTGTCTCTCCACTTATCAGTGGAAATGGTGACATAAAACGAGAAAGTAACCCACCTGCAAAACAGAACAGAAAATAACCAGAAGTTTACAGAAAGCCATTTTCTTACCCTGCTACTGCTTTCAAGATCCTTTTTCCCCTATATTAGACAGTTTCTGATTCACAAATCATTTTTTCATAAAAAGTAACAAAACAAAATTTGCTTATTTGAAGAGTTCATTGTTTTAACGATCTGAAATATCAAACTCAGCTCATTTTTTTTGTAACCAGTTTGTCTTTTTAAATACAGAATATTTTAATCCGAACTGATTTTTTTTCTTGATGAAGTAAGACATTTTCTCTGCACATAAATGAGAATCAGAAATTAAAACTGATGTTTTGTAACAAATCTGAGTTCAAAGTAGTGCAATTTCCAACAAATTTTAAGCACAGTTTTCGACCAAGAAATCTCTTCTTTGATTGCTACTTCATCTCATGAAAATGTCCAACAGTTACTTACTAAAGGCTAAATGAAGGTGCTCTTAGAAGGAGTGTCACACACTTCAGCACACAAGACCTCATCCTACTAACAAGTCGGTTTATCTGTTTGCCAAGGGAAATTGTTTGCAGATAATCGCCTGCACTTAGGTGCCTGCAAAACACCCATGTTTCTTACATATCATAAAAATATGCTTTCGTTCCCAAAGGCAGCAGTAATGCAATCCTGACATTAACTTAAACTGTGTCTACCTTACACACAGCAGCAGTTCTGTGTATTTCAACTCTACATAACATAGTTTTAAAAAATTCATAATCCATCATTCATTTTCTGCTGTGGAGACTCAATTCTCTAGCCTGTCTTTTATATTCTGTTCCCAGATCCTTTCTGCATTCCATTCATTCAGTTTATCTTTTTATAGTTATTACATGTGAAAAATATTCAAACAAGAGAAAAATAAAGACAATTTTAGCAGTGATTTCTATTCTTTACATAATATTCTGAAAGGTTCCGCATGACAATGCTGGCAGATGTTGATGCATGCAACGTTTTAGCTAAGCCAATGATTGACAGGTACACCATTATTTCTGCAATCTGGACTGACTGTTACACAGAGTAAATGCTAATCCTTATCCATTCAGTTGTTTCCTCATATTACTCATTTTTTTCCCCCTCTAGTGTAGGAATGACTTGTTTGTTGCACTCCTAATCCTCTGCCTTTGTGCCAGTAGACACCAGGCTGCAATGAACACACCTGGACAACTATTCTCTGATGAGACTACAGAAATGATAGCTATTGTAGCAAATGCCTGTTAGTGAAAGCCATGATATGTGACTCATGGGGAGCCAAAGAACAATTCTCCTACCTTCAATTAATTGAGCTATACCTAGAGATTTTGTGTGTTTATGTAGGTATCTCATTTTATCAAGACTGCTTTGCATGCAGAAAAAATGCCTCAATATAAACCTAGACTCTAGCCTGTTTTAAATTAGGTCCTCTACAATATGCATGCTCAGGAGATAGAAGAACTTTTTCTGGGTTTAATTGGATGTTAGTTTCTGAGCATTCCAAGGAGTGAATTGTAGGGGGCTTTGATGCCATGGCACATAAGGTTGGATTAGCAAATAAGAAGAGAGCTTATTCTGAGTAAGCTATCCAAGAAATGCATTTGCAGCAGGAAAATTACCTCAGGACAATCAAAAGCAATTCTGGAAGGGGTTTTGATTTAAGAACATTTTTTATCTTGAGTTCTGCCCTGAACAAGTCAGTTTCATGTAGCACAACACAGAGAAAGCTAAGTTTAACAAGTTGCATAAGACTAACCAATTTACAGAAGGTAAAAGCTGTGACAAGAAATCCTTGCACTAAGCGTTGTCAGAACCTTTATGCAGAAGTCAGAGACATGCATTATAAGCATTGCAAATAGACAAAAGTGTGGTGAGTAGATGACAATCACATTCCATTCTGTGTTTCTAAATATTGGTACTCCTCTGAGAAGGGTGAGCCAGACTGACAACAGGTCATGGACCTGGGCACTTTGTACCTCCTGCTGTTACTCTTTGGAGCTTGGGTTTCTTGTGGTTTTTTTTACAGGTAAGGACAAGAGTAACAAATTCAACAGACTGGAAATAAAACCATGAAAACATTTCTTGTGGTGTTCTGGTCCAATCATCCTAACTGCAACTCTAAGGAAAATCTGTCCTTTTTATCTAGCATTTAGAGAGCCCAAATTTTCAATTACTTTTAATAATCAAATATTTATGTTTTCACCATACTGTATGACAATTATCTATCCTACAGATCATTGTAGAATATTGGCCAAAAGACAAACACATTGCACCTTGGTGGGTCCTCAACTGCTCAAAAGGAAACACAGGCTATTGCCTGAGATATTGCAAAAGGAAATCAACGGCAGATTGCCAAATAGTGTCAGCAACATCAGAAGATGCATCTATGCACTGGGAATCTAAACATTACAATCCTAAATTCATTTGCTCACTAAAGCATGAGAAAAATATCAGTGCATGCTTCTGAATGAAAATATTTCCAGTAAAAATATTGGCGAGTTATTCTGCGACATTCTTTTGCAGATTCTGATTTTGCTCCTTGATCCACGAACACACTACTTACACACCAGTTAAGTGACATTTGATGTTTAGGGTAGTATACCAGTTAAAAGGTTACCAAATTATAGAAATTGTATTACCTCTTTTGATATGTTTTGAAGTGCCTCTTCAAAACAGAATATTTGGCTGTGTCTAGAAATAATTAATGCAACAAGCTGGATAACTTTGCAGGGGTATATTTAGCATATATGATTATATTTTTCCCACAGAGTATGGCTCCTGTAAGCTGTAGATTCTGCATATAGATAGAATTTAGAATACTTCAGCAAAAAAGTTCCCAACATAGTGTGTGCAAAAATCATGCAAACCTCAGATAAACAGATTGTCTTCAAAATTTAGGCAGCATTCCAGAGCATAATTGTAGTGCCATGAACCCAAAGTGGCCCTGAAGAGGCAGGTTCTTTGACCAGCAGTTAAATCTGTAACAATCCTTTGAGAAACTTTGATTCGGCAGGGTAAGAAAAGAGAGCAGCCACCTGGCAGATGGCAAGTTGAGATGACGGCAAAGCAAATTTCTACTAATGCTGAATGACAGAATACTTTAAGATTTAAAAGATAAAGGACCTTTATAATCAAAACCTGCATTGTACATATCTGCCAGGTGTCCTGGGGTTTGATAGCTGGTGTTATTAGAGTAGGGATCAAGCCAGCAAATGGATTAGAAGATGAGACCCATTTACAGCAGCCCAAATTGCGCTGTGGGCTTGCCGCTGAAACTCATGCAATGATTACTGTTCTTGTTTCTCCTGTCTTTAAAAGTAATCCTGATTGTAAGCAAACTGGTCGTGAAAAAAAAATACACACACACCCCCCCCAAAAAAGAGCCCTGAAATGATTGACAAAAGATGAGTGTCCTTCAATAGGTATGTCCTCTAGAACAAATTTTCTACTTGCCAAGGAATGAAGGAAGCTATGACTGCTATGAAAAACCATCACAATCATGCTCATCTTGGTAGCACCATGCCCCAAGCAAAGGGATACTTATATATTTGTGGAATACGTTGCTGATGTCTAACCCATCAATATTTCTATAGCTTTGAAATAAACAAAGGTTAGTTTGAAAGCTTTCAGACATTCTTAATGGGGATGTTCTTCTGCTCTGGAATGATGTCTCCTGGGCTTTTAAGTGGTCAAATACCTGTTAAATATTTTATAGTCTGAATCTCTGCTAAAAGAAGAATAGAGCCAGGTACTTCTACTATGCTTCTGAATCTCTCAGGTGTTGATTCATGGCTATAAAATGAACTCCTCTAAAACCCACAAACTATTATAAAGCCACATCATTGTCTTTTCCAAGAGAAAGCCCTTCTTCACATTTTCATTTTTAATATAAAACCACAGCAGCATTTACAGTGGTGACAAACTGTATTTGATACTACTATTCTTAGTGGCTTCCTAACTACTAGATGTGATTTAACTAACTAAAAGCCACAAGAGGGGTGTGTCTCAGTTCTTGCAATTCACCATCTTCATCAGACCAAGTTCTGTATTTTATTTTTTGCATTGCCAGTAAAACAAGGAACTTTAATGTAATGTATCTAAACCTTTTCACCAACATCAGATACATTATCCAGCTACTAGGCATATGAGAAAGTGACCAAGGTCTGCTATAGGCCTTCCCCATAAGAAAGCGATATTTGGTTGTTGGCTTTTTTTTTTTGTTTCCCAGGAAGTACAAAGTTTGAGAGCTTCTGTTCAAATGGGAACATTATGTCAATGCTCAGAGCACCTGCAGACAGAAAAGAGGATATTTCCTGCTGAAGATGGTGATGGAGTCACCTGTTCTACTTTATGTGATGCCAGTTAAACACTTCTGCTTCTCAGTGTTTCTGCATGACTGTCAACCAATCACTAACACAACCCCACTGCACATTGTGTTACTCATCCCTGGGTTTTAAGTCCAGGGAAGGAAATCAGATTTCAAATGACATTTAAAGTATGATGGGGAAAAAATAGAGTATCCAGCAGGAGCCTTATGGTGCATACTGACAGACCCCTAAATTCCTCACAGCTCTTAACTTCTTGGTACCCTGCTTTGAACTTCTGTAAAACTAGGATGCTGACCTGCTTCGTGGGTGGGTGATTATAACACTGAATTAATATTTGGTAAATTACTGCAATACATTTGAATGGAAAATGTAGAACTGTAAAGAATGATGATTATGATGAACCTTCAATTCTTTTTTAAGTTAGTCCATCTGTCATTATAAACCATCTTGAAGTAGGCTATTATTCAAAAAACTTTAAAATTGTTGCGTAATACTAGTTATCAAGACAGACCACTGTTTCAACTTAGCAAGTAGCTAAAGGAAAAAAACTTCACTGATACTTTACAGTCTTTTTTCTATTTATGTGGCTTTTATACCATGATAAATGGTACAGCTGTTCTCTAAGATACCCCTGTATTGTTATATAGAAGAACTTCAGATTTAACCTGACCTACTCAGAATGGATATCTACACTACAGTATGTTATGAGACCTCTGTGATACTTCTTTGATAATTTTTTGCAGACCTCCATTAGAAACATGGAAAAGCTACTTCAAGAGTGCAGACTTACAGCTTACTGTTTACCTATACACTCATAAGATCAAAACCCCTGGTCTTACTGTTTTTGTTAACAAGGAGCACTAAAAGTCTTCCCACATACTGAGTTTTGGTTTCCATTTTACAATCTGAGATGACAGACGGCACAAAAATGATGAGAAAACTGTGGGGAGGCTTCCAGAAGATTGATTCTCTCATCAGCTGATTCTTTTCTAGTTAGTCTTTTATTGACTACAAAGGTATAGCCAATGCAGAAAAGGAAAACCAGACTGCCCTGTTTAATCCTGAGGGCATTGGCAAAAGGTGATCACTTTTTGAGAAAACAGAGGCCTACAAGGAAATCAGCACACTGTATGAGCCGTTAAGCTGATTTAAACACACAGGGGATGCCTGGGGTTGAGCTCAAGATCTCTGAGGTGTGAGATGAGAATGAAACCATTGCACAGACTAATATTACTGAGCTTTAGTAGCAGGTGGTATAGTTGATCAGCCAGGAACCTGTCATTTGGAGAATAGGCCAATAGATCTGAGAGACATGAAAAATCCTTCGTTCCCCTCCCCCGCCCCTTTCCTCACCATGAATGAAAATATTGTGATTGTGAACTTTAGCAATTACTGACTAAAACTTTTCACAGTTTATGCAGTTATAAGTAATAGGGCAGAACCAAAATATAGTTGCAGAGCACATGCTGGCAAAATATATAAAAAATTTAAAGCGACACTGTAAGCATTTGTATCCATGATTGAAATAGCACTGTCTGCAATTCTGAAGCATCATATTCCAACAGAAACCATGATCAGATGACACTAAAAGAAATTCATATAGGAATTTGTGATGCCCCATGTACAGTGATATTTACTTGGTGTTAAAATCTGTACTTTGTCACCTGGAATGCATACCATAGCGCACATATTGTGCATGCGCTTGGAGGCTGTTCATAGCAACTTGCAATGGTTTCTGGTATGTGCTTCTCAAGCAAATGAACCACCATTGAATGGATGAAAATTAATGTCTGCGTGTTTCTGGGATGAAGAGATTTTGCCTGTAATGCAAAATTTGCATCATGTTTTCTGCATATATTGCATTACTGAGACCTCAATTTTCCTGTGTTTTTCCTGTTTTATCTTAACTCTCCTCCAAGTTTTCAGATGAAAAACTACCACTGCTAATTTTTAAGCAATGGAAAAGTGTCAAACTTAAGCAATGTAGGCAACAAAGTCTTTCACATCCCACTGGCCCAAATTTCAGGTGTCTTCTTGCACCTGTAGAAGCACTTGTGAAATGAACAACTTGTTCATGGAATAGCTGGTTTCAAAACTTCAGCATGCAAGTGTACATTATTGGTGCATCTTAACAAGAACTGGCTGACATCAATAACCAAAATAATTGCACATTCTTTGAAGCTTATTTTTCAAAGTCTGGCATCTACAGATATTAAAACTTGTATAGTTTGTGAGTAATTAATCTTGACACTCAAAAGTATAACACCACAAATCAAAAGGGTACTAAATGCATAAAATACAAAGTTAAATATTTAAAATGCCTTTTTTCCCCTTTTACTCTCGAGATGCATAATTCAACCTCTCTCAAATAAAATAAATGTGGCCACTATACAGTACCTGGCACAAACACATGATAATTTCAGTCATTTTTAACTTAGTATGGCTGAGAAACTGCATGCAAGGCAAATTATACCGCGAAAGAAAGCTGCCCTGTAGTCTGCATTTAACACAGTACATCAATGACTACCTTCCAAAACTGTCAAAAATTTATAAGAACGTGGCACAGCTTTCCTGGATGATATTGTGGAACATTGTAATTCCACGTGATGGAGGTCACCATACAGCAGCTACCACTAACCAACTGAAATAGCTGCATGACAGGACTTTTCAGATAAGCTTTTTCGTGGGAAATTTTTGTATATGGTTGGATTTCTGTCACTACTCTTGAATGTCATGTTGCCTAACTTCACAAACAAACAGGAAACCACAGACATTTACCATAACGTTAGACGACTTATTAAATTCACTACTGCTTTTTCAACTAAAAATACACACCTTTCATTCTGAACTGAATTCTGACTGCATGCATAATGGGTATTAGTTTAAGGTCTTCATACAGAGAGAATAATGCCTTCAATCTTTCTTGTAAATAAAGTGCAAACAATGCCAAGCAGAGAGAAATACTTTTATTTTAAATTACTATTAGCCCAAAATAAATAGCAGTAACCATAATTTTGGAACACCTTTGACTTGATAAGAAATACCTTCACTCTTATGAAAACAGAATAAAACTCACAAATTGAGGTAGCAAAAACCACCGAAGAGAACACCCATGGCTTTAAGTCTGTCTCCAAAGCTGCTGTTTTTTGGGGTATCAGCGGCAGCAGTAAAGCACTTTTTATATGACACTTATGAAATCACTGATATCTGGGAGGATGTCAGGGTGGACCCCAGACTAGATAAAATTTTTCAAGTACTATGTCAGTGCATCATGCTACTAAGTACTTCAAAAAAATTGAAAACCAGAACACTTGTCACATATGTCAATTACCAACTTGCTATAAGAAGGGCTCAATGAAACTACATGTCATCAATATGTTGCTGTCCCAAAATAAGAATTCATGGGTACATTATTCAGAGAATGACGGAAGTTTACTCTTTTCATACATTTAAATCTGGTGCATTTTTTTTTCCATCTCATTGCTTCAAAATTAAGTCCAATGCCCATACATTTGGACTCCGTATATGATGCAACAACCAGCTTGGCGCTTAATACAGATTTTTAGACACGGATCATGAACTTTTTCTGAAAATAACCTTCAAAAGATAAGACACATAAAACTTAATTTCTCTCTAGCTATTATCTCCCTTAGAAGATGCAATCATTTTTTACACCACCCAGACAACACCATACCTGAAACCTTCCAAAAGAACAAGGGTCTTATGAAAACCACAAAGATGACAGATTAACTGCAGGAGCATATCAGACAGGTAAAACCAAGTACATGTGCCCAAAATACAGTGGTAAATCCCTGTATTATCTTCATATCAATACAAAATAAGTTGGTTTTCAGAGCGGAAAACTATTATAAGGTAACCAGTGCAAACCTGTATTGCTGTTCTCCTTAAATTTGCCCCAGCTGAAAGTTCTCTTCCAATTAATTTTAATTATTTTTTCTCTACAGTTGGCATTATGTTAGTGTGTTTACAATGATTCTTATATTGTAATCAACCACCTAAGTAAACTCTGTAAAGGAAAAGGACACCATTATTCCTAAGTCTGTAGCATATAAGTGTTACTTCACTGAAAAATGGTTAACGAACTATTCTGATATGGTATGCAAGCTTCTTATAGTGCTTCTTATAGTGCTATGCAAGCTTCTTTCTTTATGGTGCACATTTTTTGCATTAGTTATAGCCAGCAACTGCAGAACTTGGGGGTTTGTCTCATATCTTCACCGCTAGAGTCAGTCACTGATACTTAGCTCAGGATAGCAACCCTCTGAGTGGCATTGTGGAATATACTATACATAAAGCAAGTGGATGACTCAAAATCACATTTTGGAAGCAGAAAACAGTCATTCAGTGTCAGATCAGGAGAAACCTACTCCCTTCATTAAGATTTCTCTTAACTGTATTCTTTTAACTCCCTGCCTACACAGATTAATTTACAGCAATTCGGTGTTTGCAGATTCTGCTATTAGAGATAACGCATAACTCGAACATACGTATCTGATGGCAAAACTGTATCTGCACAAGCTCAGGTTATTAAAGTGAAGTTGTAGGGTTGCTCTGTTTCCACTGCCACATTTTGGGCTTCCCACTCACCCATTCCCTGGCAAATAATGCCTTTTTTAAAAAAAGATTAAGAAAAACCCTTCCTGATCATTGCTCAGTCCTCAGAACAGAGGCGTCAGAACAAAATTCTCCACCCCCTTACCTTGATCTTGGTGTATGTTTTATCCTACCCCTTCATGACAATGACACCAACATTAAAAGAGAACAAAAAAGGAGCAGTAGCAGCAAGAACGCTGAAGAACTTAATGATATAAAGATTGTTAAAAGAGACAAAACAGAACAGGTTTTTTTCCAGGAAATATGACAATTATTTCAGCAGGCTCAAGATGTTAACTTCATTTTATAATATTAAAGGTGAAAACAAAGTACACATCTTCAACAATAATAGCAATACCCACACGCATACATAAAAGTACTAATATTTTTGTAAAGATTTCCTCCTAAAACAGCAAACTACATGTTAAATTTGCTTCCCCTCCCAACATAAACTTGTGAAAACAGGTGAATGCCACATCCTTTTCTTGTCTTTGTACAAGAACAATACATCAATTTTGATGCCTAAATAACCCATAATTATTATTTTTTTTTATTCTGTGTTTTGGGTGGTCACTGATGACCCCTCCTTGCCACAGTGCAAGTTGCTGAGGCTGTGAAAGCACACAGGAGTAACCAGCCAATGACATTATAGAACAATGAGAAGGTCAAAGTTGCATTGCATATTGCTGTCCCTCCTCAAGCACTGCACACAGCCTCCAAAGAGGAAAAATTAACCCTTTACTTGTGCTTCCTAATCATATTTCTTATTACTTAAGTAAAAGAGAGCAGGATGTCCTGCTAAGCCAGAGCAAGCAAAGTAGGATAAAATTCTTGGGAAAAGGCAGTTATAATTAAGGGTATTGCTTGCCCCCTTGTTCTGCCTTTTGTGTCCCCAAAAAAAAAAAGAAAATAGTTGCTAGTGAGGAGGACATGGAAGTGTCTTTTGTTATCCAAAGAAATGAACTATAGTTTTCATCCCACTAGGGGTTTTCCACAGTAAATGGAGCTTTTCTTTCTTTCAGCCTTATTTTAACAGTTCTCAGACTGACAAGCTGTTATAAGTATCAAGTTATCGTCTATTGGAAACTCACTAAGGAAAAGAAGGAGTCCTATCTCTATCCCTCAAAACAAAAAGAATTAATTTTAATGTAAAAGCAAAAGAAGACACAAGTAGGAAAAACATCAAATACTGCTTTTCAATACAGATATAGCAAAGGCTTATAAAAATACAGCACTTAATATATTTTCATATTCACATATATGCATATAGGCATACATAAATTGTATACCTTATATGTGTATGTCTTTGTGTATTTCATAGGTTCAAATAAAGTGATTGCTGTGCTTTTCTACTTAAATTCCAGGCATCTGATATTAGTTTCTTAAGTTAATGAGCCTGCACCTTATCTTACTGCCCATATTGTATATGTTTTGCAAGCTGCCAGCTGCGCATCAGAGCTGCCTCATGATGTTCATGTTTGCTTATAGGCAAAAAAAATTAAGCAAGTATTTCTTAAGAATCCTGAAATTTACAAAGTAATGCCCCTTATTTTCTGGCATCTTTGGTACAAATTCTATTATCATTTTGCAATTTATTTTTAACGAAAGGAAAATTACCAGAATTATCAATGCTTTCATTGGAGGTTGAAAAAAGAAAAAAAGAAAAAAAATAGACTCATAGGTCTGATGTGAAGATTCCTTTCCCCATAATATAAGCAAAACTGATTCAAGCTGGGCAGGTACTGGCTGGTAGCACTACAGCCGAGGAAGTAATTTCTTCTGAGAGCTCCCCAGTTGAATGGAGAAGCCAACCAACAACAGTGGGAGCCACAAAAGGAGGAAGGGAAAGACACAAAACACCCCCCCAGAGAAATGTCCCTGTCAATTCTTCAGCTTCGCTCTTTCATATTTTTCCTTACTGCAAAGATCAGCGCAAAATAATTTTTTTTCAGTTACAACAGTATCAGGAAGAAAGCACAAAAGCAGCTATTTGCATAGCTTTAAAAAAAGACACCACTGTTGTTACTGTTAACACGATTTACACATTAAGATGTTTTCCCACACAGCTAAATGGAAACTTTAGGTTCATTTCATATTTGAGTCAACAAAAACTCTCGATTTCCACCCAGATTTCTGTTTGAGAGAAAGAATTCAATAATCATTTCTACATCTCAAAATTTGACTTGCCTGGGGAGTAACATATTTCATTTTCGATACAAAAATAAAACGTCACATGTTTTCCATTATTATAAATTGTCATGGCACAGGACAAGAAATTGGGGTTTATGTAACAACCTATACCTTCAGTTTTATATGTGAACTGTTTATTCAAATTTGGATAGGTTAAATAGAATTGAAATAAATCAACAAGCAGTTGTAGAGGATAATAGTAGTATGGTCAAATGCTCTGAGATAGAAAGAACAATAAATTTGTGAGCTATCTTAAAAAAAAAAGAACAGCTAGGAAAAGCTAGTCAGTGTTTATAATAAATAAATAAAATCATTCCTATATGCTGGTTTCTCATCTGAAAGAATGCCACCACTCTTCCAACTGCAGAAAACATTGTATGTTAGGTGTTTTGCTTTAGTTGTACTGGGAGGGGGAAAAGATTCATCAGAAATAAAGTCAAGAGGATAATTAGGTAAAGAAAAAAAATGAACTTGCAGTTTTTGCCCCAACTTTGTTTCCTACTCACATGTCCATCACTGATTTCCAGTAAGGAGAAAATTGAGAGCTCTGGTGTTTTTTGTTTTCACTGCTCTGAACCTACTAAGGATCAGAAGACCCGCCACTGGCTTCAGTGTCTGCATTAGGCCATAACTGCAGCATTTAGTTGCTCGTAGCTTTAGCTACAATATGCAGAATTAGAAAGAGATAATGGGATACTCCTCTTTTTGCATTAAGTCTCCCTTGGTGCCTACAATTTCATGAGTAAAGCTGATTGCCCTTTATGTATTACAATTCTTAGCGAAAAGCAGAAAATATTAATTATGCTGGCACCTATTGGATAAGCTTTTCTGAATGAGCATCTATACTCCCTGCAGAAGGATGAAACCTAGACAGATTAGGAACAGGCAGTAATCAGCGTAGGTTGGCCCAGTTCCAGAGCTAGGTGACACAGCCAAAATACAATAAAAAAAAACTACCAACTTAACCTCACAGTAATTCTAGCAATATTAGGGAGTCTTCAGCAGAGGTTCACTGACTCTAAGGAGGTTATTGAATTTTAATTTCTTTCTATAATCAAATGTATCTAAAGTCATCATCCCTGAATAGCAAAACATATCAATAGCCAACTAGAAGATCATGCACAAAAGACAAAAGATCACACTCCTCAAAGTCTGAGAGGCTTTATGCATGCTTGTGCCACATTCTTCAATCTTCAAAGGAGGTCATTCATATAAATTCAGTAAAGACAGTAATGTGTGAATCTGATGCTACCCTGACCCCTCTTCCACCTTTGAAAGCAACTCTAAAAGCTTAAACAGTAAAATTCAAGCAAAAAGGCACCTCCACTGCTGCCAAACAGATAGATCGCCTATGCCTGAACTCAATTTACAAAACAGAGACATCATAAAGGTTAGCCACTTTAATAGATTCAAGTTTATTTTCAGAATATACATCTACCTTCAGCAAACTGCAAAGCACAGAATAAAAATGCTGGCAGAGACAGCAACCTATGAGCAATACAGACAACTGAAAGAACAAAATTAACAAATTATAATAATTACATTTTTTTCATAGCAAATGAAGGGATTTTCCTTCATAATTTGCCATAACAGGAACAACAATAACGCTTGTAAAACTACTAATCCGGAAGTCAAAAATTCCATTGGACCTATTCATGCACAATATATTGCAGAAACCTGTCAGAAGCTCTGATGCAGTCACCCTCAGGTCTAATCCCATTATACTGAATGAAACGCTACAAGCATTCATACAGGACGTACCCTACCTAAGAAACATCAAGGAAAACCTGCAGTACTGTAAGTGTCTGGCCTCAAGCACTGCTAGAACAGTAACAAGCTGCAAGCAGTCTATGAGTCTAGAAATGGCAGTAAATAGGATTGCTTTCAGTTTACGAGCTGGTAAGCCTATTTCATAGAGCAGTTCACACTGACTGACAGCTAAAACATTGGTTCATCCAGTAGTGCTGTGCTACATGCCAAGAGGCATGGGGCCATGAAGGCCGGTAAAATTAAAACACGGACAAAAAATAAATACAAAAAAAATTATAACAAATGTTCATCTGATGTAGTTCCCCTTTAGAGAAGATAAGCAAGAGCTGGAGAAATAGTTCTAAGCCATAAGCATCACTACGTGAGAGCATACAACAAAAGTAAGTAAAAATTCCCTAACTGGTTACTAAAACTCTAGAAACAGTAACAACTGCATGTGGTACTAAACAACACACTCCCGCTCTCAAGCCATTTCAAACATCACAGACTGGTGTTTTTACTGCTTTCTTGGAACTGATTTTTATTTCTTCTTCCTTAGAATTAATTGCAAGTTAATTTCAAGGTAGAGAATCTTTTCAGAGAAAGTCTTTTTGACACTTCTTTGTGCCACAGAAGAATTTGTTTGACATATTCTAATGTGTCTAATTTTAAAGGTAGCCACTTAATATTATTTGCAATCATTTAATGGAACAAAGCAGTGACCTCAAAGAATAAAGAAGGGAATTTCTACATTTCTACTCTCCCTACTGACTAAAACAAGCAAGGTGCAAAAGGATAGAATGGTGAGTCACATTTCCTTCCATTCACTCAATAAATCAGATGCAGAGATGAAAACACACAAAGGATATTCAGACTAAACTTGAAAGAGTTATTGATAAAAATATCTCCAGAAAATGGAGAGGGAGCAAGTGCTCTACATATCTGTAAATGGATGCTATCAGCAAACTTGGCTAGGAGTATTTTTATCAGTGCTATGTAGCAGAACAAGACAGAATAAAATAATGGAATATTAAAAATAACAAAATATTTACATAAGACTTAATTATTTTAATTCCCTTTATATCCAGTCTTCCAAGGAAACTCAAGGAACTATTAACTGAGTTGATATTCTCTTTCTTAAAGCTGATTACTGGTTTGGTGCTGGTAAATCATGGTTTTAAGATTACTTAATAGATATATAAATTTTTAAGTAAAACATCCCCCCAGCAGTCTGCATCTTCTTTAATGAGGATATTAATCTCTACACAAAAGTCTGGTAAAAGCTCTTTGTCTCATTTTGGTCCACTAACTCATGAATAAGTACAGAACAAACACATGGAATTGCTGCACAGATATAAATTTCCCCTATATCTATGTCTACCTAGCCTTTACTTGAGCATCATCTCTTTTTAATTTTTCTTGCTTCCATAAACTAGAAGAAATTACTTTGGAAAAAAAAAATAGAAAGAGTTAAAAAAAATAAAAATATCAATAAGAGAAAATTCCAGCCTGACTGTGCTGAAAACTTAGAAATCAAGTTCAGCTAAATTAGAATGAGCTCTAAGGCATAAGAGGTGAAACAGTTTATTCCACTAAATCCAGGATGACAGGAAAAGAATCATGAGGACAGACAAGATGAGTAGAATCATTTTTCTGTTGGAGCAAGGCACAGATGAAATGATTTCTTTAAAGGACTTTTTTTTTTTTTTTAAAGCATTGTAAGCTGCTTCTTCAAAGTTTCTTCTTATCCTGTCTTTTAGATTAATCAAGCCTCTCAAAATTAAGCCTTCAATGTACTAATATATTGGGGGAAAAAAAAAAAAAGGTTTTCATGTTCCCCATCAGCAACAACACAAGATACACTACAAGATCTCATGTCTGTACCAAGTCCTCTCTTGTTTCTTTGAATTGCCAAGTCATTTTCCCTACTTAGGAGCTCACAAATATTTGGTGCACAATACCTCAAGAATGCAGAATATATAAACTATGCCATTCACCTGGGAATGCATCTTCAAGATACTGTTGCAAAACAGTATCATGGAAATTTTGAAGGTTAAGAAAAACAGTATCTTTTGTTCCCAATCTTTGCCTAAACCTGGAAATTTTTAGGAAGAACTGAAAAACCCTCTTCCCAAAATTAGATTTCACTATTTCTTCAAAGCATGTATACTATGTAATTCAGCTGGCTCACATAAAGTACATTTAGGGATATTTATTAACTAAATAACTTCAAATTATTTACATTTTAATAGCAATGTAGTTATGTATGAAGGGAATAGCACTGCACTACACTTAAGAGCCCAAGGGAAAATATGAACAACTAACAGGAAGCTTTCTAGTAATGTAAACCAACAGGAAAGCCAGCTACATGCAGCTCAGAAGCAATACTTCCACTGGACTTCTACAAAAGAGGAAGAACTGTGAATCCCACAACGGAAAAGGAAAACTTCATACCATCTCTATTCCTTATAATGCAGGTGATGTAGTACACTGTAAAGGATTAACAATGCATTTGGATACCAAATCTGGAATTTTATGGAAACTCTATTTTTTTAAGAAGAGGCTTACTGGACATAAACAAAACTACTAGACATGAGCATCTTGTGAGAGTCAACAATTCAAAGTTTTTAATCATGCACACCCAGGTAGTATATATGCAGGAATTAAGGCCTAAGACTATATCTTTCAAAATGTAGACAATTTGTGTGAAGTGTTGCACATTACTAAAAATTCAAGATAAATATTTTAAATAACACTTCAAATACTCTCACTGATTATTTGGAGATGAAATCATTGTTTACAGAATTGAGGGCTCAAATCTTCCTAAAAACCTTTTCCAAGAGGAAAGGCAGAAAAGATAAGTTTTTCTTTTCTTTATGAAAATTCCTCATTTTTCTTGTATCCTAATATTTCTAGTAAAGGATAACATCAGCAGTCTAGTACTATTTCTACAGTAAGAGAGAGCAAGCATCATTTTCTGCTCTTGACAAGCTTCCCCTTAAATGTGCCTCTTAGATGTGATGCCCTATGTCACCGCCTAGCTCTGTGCAGCCTCTGTTTCCATGGCTGCTTTTAAAGGTTTTAAAGCTGCCTTTTCACCTGGAAATGTAAATTGGGAGACTCTATCAGGAGGATTGCCTAGTAAGTATTTTTAATCAAAAACTAAATTTTAGGGGATACATTTAGAGAAAGCTTCCCTTAATGCAACCCACAAAAGTTGCAAGCGCATCAGTTTTGCACACATAAAAACTGCATTTGTGTGAATAAACAGGGTAATTTGCAGACGTTAACTTGATCAGTCATCTGGTTTGTGTGTACAAATGCAGATTTGCTGTGTGTAAGCCTGAGCTAGCAAATTTCCACCCAGATGTATAGAGACATCAGTAGTTCTATAGTCAGACTGTCGAGTAAAAGCAAAAACATTTTAAAACCAGCCTTTAACATTAAAGAACAAAAACTTCTCACAAAAAAATGCGTAAGGTTCAATAGGATTTATCACCTTGACAATACCCTACTGTGAACCCATATCTTCCAGACCTTAGAATCTTAAGCAAGACTTGAACTCATTCAACAATAAAAAAAAAACAAACCAAAAAACACTTATAAAAAAAAAAAAAATTAAAATAAGTAATGCTGCAAAAGATCATCTCTATCCTGTTGGCTGAAAAATGCCTTTGAACTCTGACATGTTTAATGGATAATCACTTTGTAACACAGGATGTAGCATAAATTTACAGACTATGTATGGTATGAAACCAGCCCTGAAAATGTTGTGCCTATGGAATACTAAAGTAGAAGAAAACCTGAATTTGTTTCCAGCCCTGAGCTGAAATAAAAAGAGCTTACAATCCAGAATGGGTATTTTGTGAGTGGTTTTTTAGACAGCTTTTAGATGGCTGGTACAGATCCGCAAAGGCCTTTGTGACTTGTGGCACAGTTATATCCTGAGGATCCCAAGCTTAAGCAACTGCACTAATTACATCTGTGAAGACAGTACTGAGAGACAGCTTATCACACACTGGCTTTCACAGTACCTTCAAGCACTTGCTCTCCAACCTAAACCAAACCAGCTGGGCTAGATCACTATTGCAGTGCCCATCCTTCAGTAGTAGTACATGTACCGCACATACATCCAGGGCCCACTTGCTGCTGTATGAACAAGGGGATGAAAAAAAACCAAAAAACCAACACAACACCACACACACACACTCCCCTGAAAAAAAACACCCCTACAATATCACATATAAGAGCAAGGTGCAATCATTAAAGATTACTTAAAGCCTCCAAAAAGCCTCTGAACCCTGGACCTACACCAAAACATATCATCTTCTGGACCTAACTGTTACAGTGGTAAGTGCTTGGGCAATAGCAGCAGTTTGCGTTTGTCGCAGGTCACACAGCATCCGTTGGAAGGATCAGTCCTTGAGGAGAACTGTGGCTTAAAGAGCTGATGGAGCTTTTGATGCACTCACTGAGCATCGACTGTTCAGATGCCCTCAAAGGATGCGCTCCTGAGTCTCATGGCATTTGGCCAAAAGCAGCAGGGTTCTCTATCAGCAGCAATGAGAGACAGTAAGCTTTTCTCCAACATGAGCACTGATGTCAAAAACCAGCCAGTCCTCCAGGATAAGACAGATAATTTCAGTGGCATATGTCTCAGCTAATTCTGGTCTTCCAAACACTGGCTAAAGTTATGGGGCAATATCTGTGGAAATCTAACCTCTCAAGGACACATGCATAGGGAAACAGATGGCTTGCAACAGACTGTTTAATCCCAAATCAAATAACAGAATCAGCACTTCAGAATGACTGCTTATATAGACACTTCTGTTAGAGTGTGGCCTACAGACAGGCAGCTTATGCAACAAGACCCCCAGAAAAGATTATGTGATACATTAAAAAACCCAGCATTTTAAAAAGCAATTCTCCAAAAATATGCTATAGATAAATAATAAATTTTCCTGGGACAAATTACTTCAAACAATAACTTTTCTTTGTGTAAGTAATATTTTAAATACGTAAGAAATTCACATTTTACTTACTCGTACTTCCTCCATAAATAGTGATTATGCCTCAAAACCTGTCATTTTTATCATTTTCTGAAACCAGTAAAAAACAGGTGATAGAAAATGATCAAAGAACAAAACAAAGGAACAAAGAAGAGTTTTCTTAACATTTAAAAAAACTTAATGTCACAATACGGCACACTGGGAAGCCCAGAAACCGCAGAGCATAAGAATAGCTCAAGAAGTGATAAACTCTTGAGAACATACTTGAGAAAAACAACAGCTTCACTACTGTGTGAAACACAGAATCTCTGACGTTACTGAATGCAATCTTTGAAACGCACCAAGAGTATTAGCTACTTGCTCTCAGGAATATCGGAGGGAAAAAAGTGTTCATTTGACATCCTAGTACTCCATATTCATATTGAAATATTTAAAAACATTTTATTTACTTGACTACTGAAATAATCATCAAATCCTCAAAGACCCCAGGTCACCCACCTGCCTGCTATATAACTGCTCACCAGTGAAGCCAACTTGCCCTGGGAGGTGTACATACCTCTCCAGCAGCACACAATTACACCAGGCTCTGTACCTTCCTCCATTCAATGTACCTTCAGTTCTAAATCCTCACCATCATGAACATCTTATACTCTCTTATTACTGACCCTCTTACAACTTGTATCTTCTAAAATATGAAGTCAGCCTGTTGCCTAGTAGAAATCTAAAGAAATTAAGAAACATTTTAAAAGCTGGTCTATGGAACCAACAACTGCAAAATGCTGTTGTTGAATTTCAACTTGTTTGGTGTTGAGCACAATGAAGGAATTGATCTTACCACAGAACCCTATACCTTCAATTTAAGGAGCAAGGAGTTGCTTTATCTCAAGGTCAGGCTCATAATTTATTGTATTAGAATTCAGTGAAGGCCCAAGGTAGAAGAGTGTGTGATTCATGTCTGGGATGACCTTTTTTTTTCATTCAACAGGAAGTTGTAATCTAAATACCTTTAAAACCATTTAGTGCACAAGGAATCCTGTAACTGGCAGCACCAAGCAAAGTGAATCCCAGATGCTTCTAAATAACCACTGGGCCAATTTTTCCAGCTGCAGTGATGGCAACAAACTGTTGTAGCATACTATGTGTAAATTGAATATCCATTCATAATTTCTGGAGGCTGTACCATTACCAGCAAGAAGAAGGTCTAATTCCTGAATTGTGGAAACATTTTATTGATCCAAATCTCCTCTTTTAAGGTTTATATTTTCTTTTTCCAGTTCCTTCCCGATGATTATTGCATGGTGTTACTGAGTCATCTCAAAAGCAGGAATAATTCAGCAGTGAAAAAGTCATATATAAATAATATAGATCAATAATTTTCAACATGTGGTCTGCGGACTCTTTGGGTTCACACAACCTTGCTATGAAAAGGAAGCCTACTACAGTAAGTTAACCTTTGCTGCACAGAGATACACGCCTCCACTGAAAAGTACTCCGGGAGCCACAAATCAAAAAAGGTTATAAGCCACTGATGTATGTAATCTGTAAGCAGTTTTAATGCTTTGTAGATCATAAATGCCATTTCCATTTACTATTTAAACAAACTGCAGAGATTTAAGGCCTCACAAGTTTATACAATGGAAATACTGAATATTCAGAGTATGATTGTACCAAACTGTCACCTGAGGAAACATCAAATTATTCAGTCAAATAACATTTTGTTAAGTAAAAACCTTAAATTTTGCACCGGCTCTTGTTTTGCACAGCCCTTCATAGCTTAGCTCCCTTGATATATGAGGTTTTAATTCTTGTTACTGACAAACAAAAGCAGCACAGAAAAAAAAAATAGTACAGCTAGGAGAAAGAGATTATCTTTGAAAAATCAGTAGACTTAAACTCTGACAAAAAGCATAGAGATTCAGTGAGCCTGTTAAATATAGACAACACTGGCAAATAGTCTATATTTGTTTGAAGTGCTTATGGCTACACATGCATGCATGCACACACACACACACAGAGCACTATTGAAACAATGTCTTTATCTCAAGCACTTTCCTCATATCAGAGAAGTGGTAAATTTCACAAAGCCTGCACTAATGTTTTGCATTTCCATTCCAAGTGAAATGCACTTCAGTGAGTAAACATAAGTATTCAATAAAACTGTTGTAAGAGACAATGGAAAAAAAACAAAAACAAAAACCCACCCTGTTTCAAAATGCATTGATAAGTAAATAATTATGAAAGCAATTGACTATACTGTGAAACACTGAAGAGCCAAGTTACTCAAAGCTGAGAAGAGGGTTAGTACAATTTTTAGCACTCTGGGTTTGGGTTTGTTGGGGTATTTTTTTATTGTGTTTTTGGTTTTTATTTTTTCCCTCCAAGCCCCCATTGTGCCTGACAAACCTAAACTAAATTGTTTGTGCTATACTATTTTATAATTCTGTAGATACTTAAATACATCAGTTGAGAATAATCACATCCCTCCTAAGGACTGAGAGCATGCTAAACAGCATGCACATATTCCTTTCACACAGTTGGGGTGTGTGGGGTGAGAGAGGCGGGGGGGGCGGCTTGTTTAAGTAATGTTTGCATGATTTTGAAAGCTCTGAAATTCATAGTGGGGTGGATTTGAGCACCTCAGGATTTCTATTCTAAGAACTTATCAGAAATTCATAGACAAAGTAACTTCTCCCCTTACTGGAGTACAGCACAGGGGGTCACCATCAAGAACCACGGCCTCCGTATTCTAGTCACTAATTTAAAAATATGTCATGACTTCGCAAATGGTGTATGCACATGCCTAACTTCACATGCTACCAGATAGTCTCACTGGATTCAGCAAGGCCATCTACAGTAAGTTAAAAGCAAGCAAGCTCTTAAGGCTCAGTGCTGTAAAGACCTATTTACTTTCTAAGATGATGTAAATGAGGAAAGAAAGTGAAGAGTGTTAACTCACTCATTAGAATATTACTTCATCTTCTAACTTATTTCCACCCTTTCTTCACCAAGATTTACCTGCCAAATCTGCAAAAAAAATTACACAATATTTTGAAATGAAATGAGTTGAAAAGCTCCGCATAATCTTTCCATACTGATGTACTTCATATGAATCTGAGATATCAGTTGTCTTACATAAAGTTTACAAAAATTGGAAGAGTATTTGTGATAGTGGAGGAAGAGCTTCTGATAGCAGAGTGGCTCACCAGAGACAAACATGCACTGATTCAGTGTTGTTTTCTGGAACAAGCATTTAGATCCTGGGTCTCATTTCCCATCCATCCCTCTGATAAAGACTGTTATTCTCTACCTTTCCACTGTAGAATTCCTGATAAATTATATGTGCTGGGTAGGCAGAAGAGCCCTTGGAGTAAGTTTAATCTTAAACATATAAAACCCAAGGAAAAAAAAAATCTACAAGCAAGGAAATTATAAATGCAGTTCACTGAGCACCAACCTATGTTGTTTTCTCAAATAGTCATGTTCCACACCACACTTTGCATGCTGCTCCAGCTACTGCTTCTGAGACACAACCATATTCAGCCCTTGGCAAAATTATACACTTCAGTGGTCTATATTTGTCTCTCAGTAGCAAGGTCCTCAACTATAAAAATCCTGGTTAATCAAAAATAATAAAAACAAGATGTAATACACGTCCTGGGGTAGAGAGAAGTCGACAAGGACACTGCTGTTTTGCACTGTCTTAAAAAAAAGTAGTCGGATACCTTCAGTCAAGGCAGAGGTCAGTCTTCCAGCAAGTTTGACTCTTCATCTTGTCTCTCCAATTTTTCATTTCTTCTATCTCCCTGATTTAAAGTTTGAGCCAGTTGTTTTTCATCCTTTTACCTATTTCTTCCAGACAATCTACATTTTGACAGACTAACGTATTCAGTGCAATCAGTTGTATCTTTATCAAACAAAACCTTCTAAATACACCAGCCAGTAACCTACACTGTAGTCTGCCTGTCAAATTCAGTCTCAAAAAACAGATATTTTCAATTTCTCTTCAGCACTCCCTTTACATTACATTTGAATGGACTCTGAGGGTCATATGGAGTAAGCTAAGCCATATGTCAGAAACAAGAAAAAGATGGGTAGATTTTTCTAATGTCACTCTTCCAAGTAAAGAAAGGGCACATTTGAAAATGGTCCAGCAATCTACAACTGATGAAAACGTCCTTATTCCATAAAAAGCTTTAAAATGTTTGCAAATTAGAAAAAAATAAATGCTAAGTTACTCTTGCTTTACCAAATCAATGAGACTCACCAACATAGGTTGATTATAAATACATCCAAACTGTAGCTTGTCCTTTCTTTTATTAGGGCTGAATAACCAGGGGAAATTACTTGAATATTTAACACAAAAGCCTATGGACTATGATACTTTATCCAAGATTTCTCACCCTACAAATACTTCTGTAATGTTCGATACAATTCCACTTTCTGCAAAAGTTGCTTCGAAATCTTTTCTTTCATATAACTGAATTTTGGCTCTATTAAAAGATGATTGGTAAAATTCTGTATGGCCAGACTGTTTATGCCTGTAGCATAAGTTTTATCCTCCAGCTTATTCTGGATTGTTTCAATACATTTACTCTCTGCATTGATAAAACTTCCGTGTCCTTTTGTTAGGTACCTGGAACTATGGCTGCTGTAGACTTTCAGCTTCCTCAGAAATGACAATCTCCTTCTTCGGCCTCTGCTATAGTAACTGTATTTGTTTGCTTTAAATGCAAACATGTGGGTTTCGTTTCCTTTTTTTTTTTTACTGCTAAAAATCATAAAAATTTTTATAAGAAAGCTCTAGCTACTGGTGTGTCTTAAAACAGAAGGAATAAAAAAGAAATATTTTTTTTGTTAGCTTTATCCTTTCAAATAGCAATGCATTTTGAGGGGCAGAAAGATAACAGGAATAAGACAGAAATGCTTGGCATTCAGGTTGCTTGTTTTTCTAAAATAGTTTAGTTAATGCTTCTCCCACGCCCCTTGGGTATAGTTCTTGCCAAGACATATAGATTTATATTCACTCTCTTTTCCAGTGCAACTTTTGGAAAGCTAACACATACAGTATGCACTAAGAGCAACTTCTAAGCTGCAGGCAGAATAAAACAGATCCAAAAAGTAAATGTACCTTTGCAGAAAATTGTTCAGTGGATTTAAGTTACAGCAATAAACAATAAATAATAAAGTCTTTCTGAAAGCTGGAGAAGCACACGTGTCCTCTTCATTGATTTTATCACTTCATCACACACAACAAATCTGTGTCAACGTGAGTGGCATGTCTCTGAGGTAAAAAATGTACAAGTCAAGGCCATAAAAGCAGACCACATGCTTAGGAATTTGTCTATTGTGACCATAATGAGGTGGCCTGCTGTCTCTAAGGAGACAATTCATGATACAGCATATGCCCAGAGAGAAGTGAAAGACTATTGTATGAGTCCGATACAGTCAGCTGTAAGCCAATGAAGATTCAATTTCTTAAAGAGACAGAGAGAAAGATAGCAATTCATGTGAGGAGCAGTCACAAATAACCTGTTTATATGTAACTAGATATTGCCATGCAACAATACTATAGCCTACTGGAATTAGCACAGCTATTTATGTAAGCAAAGATTAATCATTTAGTACTTCAAGAAGAGGCCTTTGATGCATAAAATAATCTACCCTGTTTACATAAATAGCATTTTTTCAGCACTCTATTAATATTGACAGTGCTAATATTGACAGGGGTCATTCAGCCTGAAGAAGAGAAGACTGTATGGAGACCTCATAGCAGCTTCCAGTATCTGAAGGGGGCCTACAAGGATGCTGAAGAGGGATCCTTCATCAGGGACAGTCGAAATAGGACAAAGGGTAACAGGTTTAAACTTAAACAATGGAGATTCTGTGATCAGATGGTCAGATATAAGGAAGAAGTTCTTTACTGTGAGGGTGGTGAGGCACTGGAACAGGCTGCCCAAAGTAGTAGTAAATGCTGTATCATTGGCAGAGTTCAAGACCAGGTTGGACAGAGCCTTGGGCCATATAGTCTAGGGTGAGAAGACCCTGCCCATGGCAGGGGGGTTAGAACTAGATGATTCTAAGGGCCCTTCCAACCCAAACCATTCTGCAATTCAGAGGAGTTACCAATATTAAAACTCATTTTCTGGAACACACTGAGGAATAAAAAGGGAAAGCTATTTCTTCATGTTCATACTGTGCCTTACTACTCTCCTACAACAAAAAGCTCACTTTGGACAACCCAGCTATGTTATGACCACTGTACAAACATAGAGCGTTAAAATGCAAAAGGAAGTTGCAGCCTCAAAACTGCTGAAAATTAGGGTGGTTGACTGCTGCCTAAAGTATTATTTACAGAAGTCTGCTCAGAGAGGTGTAAGCTGCCACATTTCACCGCAATCACTGCTAATAATGAAGAAAAAAAGAAATCTTTATGGAGAACTGCCAACCATCTAAAATTATATTTTATATATTTAATGAGGTGGGATGGGGACACAGAACTAAATGTTCTGTTTTAACAAACCTTTTACTCTGGACACAGGAGAACAGAAAGGGAAGAAGAGCTGACTTTAGAAAGTAAGAACTGCAGGACAAAGAATGGGAAAGTGTGGGGTGCTTGAATGCCCTATGGGAGGAGAACCCATAGTAGAAAATAACATAGCTTCTTACTTTCTGACCTTCAACAAACAAAAGGAGCTCTCTTTTTAAAAAGACAGGCAATGCTGAAAGCAGTTTCTAATAATTTTTTCCTACAGAAATTCATTCAGTAATGAAACAAGTTTTTGCATACCCATTTGGAGACTTTGCTTCAAATCATGTGAATAGAGTTCATGGGTATAGAGGACTCTCCAAAAGTTTATATAAAGTATCCAGTACCTTTAGCCAGCTCCTTACTTTCTTTTTATTCCCTGTTGGTACAGTGTTACATGAAATATTTCAGACTTTTCAGTAGTCATTCATGCAAGCACATTTAGTCAAAAAGGTTATTTCCAAAAGCTTCCTCTCTCACATGGAGTTGGAAGAAGCCCTACCAGTATCAACTGAGTAGTTGATTATGGATTTATAGCCTATAAATTTGAGGGCATATGGTAAGACTCCAAAATGGATATCAAATGTTCACACAGCCTCACACAGATCATGAAGTGAAGTGTAAAACAGGACTCAAGTGGCTAGGATACATTCATTTAGCATCTGCTCCAGCTGTATTAATTCAGGTTGGACATTACACAGTAGCGTGATACAAACATAGACAAGCAACTGCACACATAAGACAGCTTGATTATGTCCTAGCAAGAGATCTAGGTTACCAGACAGACCTTCCCTCTCCATTATGCAAGTATTAGGTGGAGCAAAAATGTGTCTTATAATCCTATCACTCCTGAATGTTATCCATGGTCTTTTATCTTTACTTCATTACAAGTAGGAGAAAAACTGTTTTCCAGGCATTGCATCTAGTATAATGCATGCATCGACAGTAACTCAGTGGACTTCTTGTTGAGAGGTACAGTTGAACTTAAAATGTAAATAAAAGCGAAGCCAAGAGGAGGCACCTTAAAGTCTTGAAGTTTTCCTCACTTCACCTAGACACAAAAAAGTGTGTCTTTGACAAGCATAATCACTTTCTTGGAAAAGAATGCATTGACAGCATATCCAATTTAAAGATCTAGAGCCTTCATGTCAGAAAGAATCATCACTCAAAATATAAAGTGAAGGGGAGGGAGATGCTGTTTTCTGATGCAGTTTTACCTTAAGGGTCATTACAAGCAGACTAGAAGCAAAGTAAAAAATTTATCACACAAAGCAAAGGTAGCAGCATCAGTACTCTTCTTGGAAGACAGTGGAGAGTAATCATTAACATAATTTACATGAACTGTCTGGGGGAAGTCAGAATTTCCATAGCTTACAAAACTGGATGGCACACAATAATGCTAAATAGAAGTGCTGGTTCTTGAGGGGTTGTGGGGAGCACTTAGTATTCTGCATGTTTGTTCACATTAGTCTCTGTAGTCCAAGCAGATGGATGTCAGTCTGTCTCTCTCTCACACACACACACCCACGTTAGCAAGGCAGGAAAAAAAAGAATATTTTAATTTTGTGCTGCAAGTTTACTCTTGCCACCTGTTTTTACCATTACCAATTAAAATTGGTTGTCTTCATATCACAGGTAGTTAACAATTTGGTTGCTTTGGATCTACTCTCTCAAATCATCAAAACTCAGGGGCTGAGGTATACATTTAGTCAAAATGTATCAATAAAATTTAGTATCAATAAGATGCTGAGCATGAATTCAGAGGACTACAAAATGCAGAACCAGTACTGCTAAGCTTGACTGAAAAAAAAACCTTTGTCTTGTGGTAGCAAGTTTTTGCTTTGCTTCTCCAGACTCTTTTCATCTCATGTTCTTTTGTTTCACTGTTGTTCAACTTTCTCCTTTTCTGGTTCTATTTATTTTTTTGAATAGTTGTGTGTTCTCACTTTGTAGTTCCCACTCCTGTTTCTTCATCCAGCACAAGTTAAACGGTTTGGTTTTTCAGAACTAAATGAGCTGATACAAAGTCAGTTGAGGATGTTGTCACAGTTTACAGGATTAGTAACAAAGAAAATGACAGAAGACTGGTCACGCGTTATGCCGCCTAGCCCTGTGATTATATGGTAGCTCCTTGTGAGCATCACTGTCAGCTTTAAAACCCAAAAAGCCATTATTAATCTGGATCACAGGAATACATTGTTGAAAAAAACGCTATCATCTTCACCTATTTTTCTTCATCTGCTTTCTGTGCTGTTCTAATACTGGCCAAGCTGCAGAAAATATCTTCTGCAAAATCCAAATGGAAGATAACCGATTCATAATTTTTTACCTATGACCTAACACATAGAACTCAATCCTCAGCTGTCTCCAGCCTTTAACAAAGGCTTTCATAGAGCCATCAGAACAAAATAACTGAAATTTATGTCTGAGGGACCAATCTAAACAGTGTTTCATTGAATGCTAATGAAAATGACAAGTTATCAAAAAAGAACTGGCAATATCAGATCTTCAAGTATCTTATAAGATGTTCTTGAGTATTTAGGTGACTGAAGGATATTAAAACTTCAAATTGCAGAAGTTTCATGACATCGTGAATTAAACTTTATTCCATTAAAATGATTTTGTTATTTGTTATATTGATGTTCAAACTTTTCAAACTAGCATATTACAGAGCAGAGCAGGCGTCACAACTTCAATGAACAATTATGTAATACAAGAAAGAGCATAAGTCTGATTTGAACAATTTACAAAAAAGCACAGAAGTTTGTTCACATTATCATTATTTTCCTATTCACCAGTCCATCCACAAATACTCTGTTAATTCATTCATTGCATACTTTTAGAATATTTTGATTATGCTTCTGTAAACTAAATCATCTTGGTTAATAGATTAACATTTGAGTATGTAAAGCATTTTTTTCCCCTCCATAGAGAAATTTTATTAAAAGACAAATAGAGTTGGAATGCCATGGATTTTGCATTGCAAAATGAAGTTGGAAGCTTCAATGCTGCTTGTTTAGAAGTGCATCTTCATTATATCCAATATTGTTAAAAGCAAGTTCTGCTCTGATTTAGCTTCATCCTTGGTTGTTCGACTGTTTTTGCTCATGGCTGCATACCAATTTGTATATTATAAAGAATCTTCTATTGATTCTGTAAAGTTGACAATTTGCCTAATGGGGGCAAGAATAATTTGTGACTGTGACTTACCTTCCTTTCCAAAGCGTGCCTCTACAAAATTTGCAGATGACGTATGGTCAGTGCACATTAGGTTCAGGATGAAAACATTTGTCAGCTAGATATCTAATGGCCCATTCACAGTCAATAGATGATGCTCAAAATCTGCCAGTTTTCATGGGTCTTTTAATTACAGCTTTGATGGATATGGTTTGGTTTACCTCATATATTTACCTAACAGGTACAAAAGGCCTGAAGTCTTTTTTACTCACATGTTCACCTTGCAAAACTTCAATTTGAGGAAGCTAATGAAGCCTATTTCCTTTCAAATAAGACTGAGAACCATAGGTCAGAGGCAGAACTTTAATACCTAAAACTTGAAATACTAGACTGAATTGAATACCTAAAACTCAAAGAAGTGGAATAAATGCAGAGAATAGATGGTTTAGCAATTTTTCTTTCACCTGTTTAGAAAGGCAGACTCAATGATCAGTCACACCATGTAAATATAAGCCTGCACCCATTCAGTTTTCAACACTACTGAGTACAGTATTAAAAACCCCACACTTTATTTCTGGTGACATTTTTCACCACATATTGTCATATATGAAGAGGACTTAAAATTGATGCAACACTGTAATACAGTTTCCTGGTTTTAATGACATTTATTAATAGCTGAAAACAGCATGCTGAAAAAAAAATTCTTTTTAGAGGCAAGAAGGCAATTTGCAACCCTCACCCCATCTTTTAATTGAGCACAAATAAGCTGCTATATTGCTTAAGCAAACTTAAAATCTCAGCATTTAATTATCTATGAAGTATCATCACAAAGATTCAACCATTTGTGTTTCTCTGCCTTACAGAAAATGTTTCAAAAACGGAACACAGAGGCAGAGATTTCATGTTGCTTCAGATGCTGTCAAAGAGGTCTCTCCTTCTCTCCCTTTCTCTGTTGTTTCCAGCCATCCTTCTCTCCATTCTCCTTTGTTTGCTAAAGTAGCTTACTGACTGTAATAAAGGGAGCCCAAGTGTCAGCTTGAGACTGCCGTGAAAACTAACATTCACATAAACCATTTTTTCCACTTTTGTTAAGCTTCTTATCAAAAGAACTCTCCCTCTCTCTTTCTCTTTTAGTCTCTCTCGTCTTCTGTCCTTTTTAGGATATCTTTCTAATTTTATTGAGACTCCTCTGTTAAGGTACAGCACTATAGTTCAGTAACTATAGGAAAGTGAACCCAAAAGAGCCAGCTTGAGACTACCACAAACCATTTTCACTTCTTCTGTTAACATTTCATCTCAAAGGACTCTTTTCTCTCTCTGTCAGTTGCAAGGCATCTCTTTGTCTCTATTGTGCTTACTGAGCTAAGGTGCCTCATTGACTGGAGTGAAGTGAACCCAAGCGTGCCAACTTGAGGCTGGCACACATTTTTTAATTTGGTTGAAGTTGACACCCTAAAGGACTCAGTTTCTGAGCAGCAGTGCTCTTCTCCCCCTTACCCCATGTCTACTTCGCTGAGGTAACTAACATATATGTTCACTATAAAAATGTTTTCTAGATTATATATTTCATTTGACAGAATTTAATAGTTCATAACCCTGCAGGTCATTCAGGGATATTTCTTTCAACTCTTACCACCTTGTAGAGAATCTGGGATACTGAAGTGAATATTAAATTGGCAAACACACACGACTCCGCACCTGCCAAAAGATGCTAGGAAAACTTAAAAGTAAGGCCTGTTTTTAACAGAAATATCTCTGAAAATAAGAGACCCAAACTTTTGCTGAGAAAACAACCCACCCAAATAAATCCCACTTCAGCTTGTGAAGTTTCATGTCAACTGGAATAATCAGTATACATTTCAAAGCTAAGTCCTAATCACTTTGGTTTGGCCCTTGTATAGTATCCATCATTCCCTTGAGTATTTACTTTTGGTGGAAACCTAATGATTTAATATAAACAACGAAGATAAAATGGGTTATGACAACCAACCTCTGAGCAGAAAGATGCAAGTCTAAAGATGAAGACCAAGACTGGCTGGACTACAGATTCCCAGGACAGAGTTTAAGTCAGCTGCTGTCTAAATTTATAACCAGCAATCCTTCCCTACCCAAATGTTTCAATGGAATAACACCACACAAGGAATCCAGTACTTGCCTTTTTTGTTTGTTTTCAGTGATGTCTTCAACCTACTTTCCATGTCTTTCACAATTTCTGACAATGTTCAGTTAGCTCAATTTAACGCTTTTCTTGTTCTTCTGTACTGCTAAAATAAGTCATTGAGTTTTGAACTAGAGAACAAGAAAGGAAGTTTTTGATAATATGGGTTGTATCCTTCAGTTTATTGTAGCCAAAACCCTACACGTTGCTGGCAAGAAAAATCTATGTGCCTTAATTACAGAATGCAACAAAAAAACTTGCTTATTTTTGCACCAGCCTGAGATTAGCAATGAAGTGTCTCTATGCAAAATTAAAACCCAGTCATGTTACTCAAAAATCTGTGCTGCTTATTTTCCTTCTCTCTCCTTCCCTTCCTCCCCTTTTTTAAATGTCTGTAGATCACACTAGAATTTCAGGAACATGCATAACCTTAGCAACCACTGCAAGTAAAAAGGGATTATAAAAACATGACATTTAACTGTAAACACAGCAGAAATTTTGCTTAGATGTTTTACAAACTTTTATACAGAGTCTTTCTCCAATTAAAGAAAAGGCACAACAAAAAAAAAACAAACAGCAAATAGCTTTCTAAAAAAATTCTTAGCTTTTAGACAAAATATTGTGATTTCAGGGAACACAAAAGTTAATACCAGTTTTTGTCCACTATACCCAAAAGTAGCATTGAGCACAAAAGTTATTTCATTTTTAGTCATTACCAGTAAACCTCTTAATCTTTGTTGCTGCACTAGGGGCTCTTGCCTATATCTTGCTCCTGAGTATACTACTGTGGAATGGCGCTAGATTCACTGAGCATCACCCCAAGGGAGCAGCATTCAAAAAGGTAGGTCCTTCCATATCAAGGGCTTTGTTTTCCCACGATGCATCACATTCAAGACTCATTCTATTTTTCTTCAAGTTTCCAAAGCTTTAGAATACAGACAAGTCTGTATTTTCAGGTTTTACTCTCTTACCATTAAAATAAAAAAAAAATTAAAAAAGAAAAAAGAAAAGGAAAACAAGCTGATTGTTCACATATAAACCCATTTGCTATAGAAATTGAGGAAAAAAAAAAAATCCTTCTCTGCCTTTCCCCACCTCCCCCAAAAACAAATCCCAAAAAAAACAGAACTCAAATATCGTGAGACTTGTGAAACAAACAGATCAGAAGAAAGGATGGAAGTCAGCCACATCATCCATGAATAACAGTATAGCAGCCCATTTCCACTTCTACAGCTAAGAGATGGAAAACATTCAAGTTACCCTAAAGCAAAAGGGTCAGGAGAAAGGTGTAATTTTAGAACATCAAATCTAAAAAAGTTAATAAAGGAGAAGGGAATAAATACGTCTTGTAAACTTTCAGAAAGCTCGAATTTCTCATTGGGCTCTAATTGAAAACACTTATTAACAAAACTAACTACAATTTCCTGACTAGGCAAGGGACACAAAACCCTAGAAAACACACCAATGACCAAGTAGTGAATAACTACAAGGCTGGTGATGATTTTCTACAAAAGCTAACATGATCTGGGTACATAAAAACAGCACAGAGTTTAAAGTATGTAGCTAATGTTGATGACAATCACTTGCAAACAGAAAATTAAGTGTAAAACAAACCACATCACCTGACTGCAAATAGTTGTTTTATAGAAATACTTCATGAATTTTATAATCAGTTTAAGCCTAATTCTCGTATTACAACCGAAGTACCAACAGTCACTAGTCCTCTGAAAATTCTTAAGGGAAAAAAAGAATATATATATATAGATAGATAGATACAGATATAGATATAAATAACAGCATCATAGCTCCTGTTAAGTCCATGGGCATTCCGCTGCTGTTCTCAGTAAAATTACCTTGCCATTAGTGTTCTGAGAGGCTTTTGGAAGCAGAGATAGGTGTTTTCTGATTTTGGAAGAAAAGAAAGTTTACCTTCCATTGCACCAGCACAAAAACCAAAATACACAAGCTGTGACCAGATAAATTGACTATGATTTTTTCTTCTTATGACAAAGCAAATTGGTCTCCTGGGTGAAATGATCAGATGTGCTCTTTAAGCAATATCTGGCACAGATCTGTAGGACACAAAAACCTGAGAAATTTTTGAGCCCGCTTCACTCTCAAAAATAGTTAATTCACTGTTTACCTGCAGGAAATAAAATGTTAAAAACAATCTAAGCCTCCAAACCTGTCTCTGGCAAACAGCAAAATAAATACAACTGGCCAATTTCAATCAGATTTCTTTGGCAATTTTTCAAAGGCAGGAAGATGCATGACAAAAGTACTCTGCCAGGCCTCATGTGTCTCTGTGAATATTCTGTAAACAAAAGCACCCAGCGCATCCCCAATCAAAGTCATACCAGCTGTTGTTCTTCCTGCACTTATTCTCTGCAATGAAACAGAAGACAAAAATCATACTGCCTGCACAAGAAAGGAAAAAGGAAAAAGAAAGAGAAAGAAAAGGCAAAAAAACACACAACAAGTGGGATATTAGTGTGTATTTCAAGAAGATAAATTTTGCTTTACAGCAGGCATGGATTTGTGTAAAGTTCACAGCATTTCAAGAAACAACAGAAAGACACATTAACTCCACAGTAGTTCATAGAAACTTTGTATGAGATAGGAAATGTATTCATGTTGAAAATATCGAGCCACTAAACCCTCAGACTGCATTCCAAAAGTCTACCAGAAACATTTCAATCAAGAGTGCGAGTATGTGACAGCCAGGCTATTTGGGCTAAAAAGCATTGTGCAGAATTATGTTGGGCAAATCTAGTGCCCTCTAAATGACCTCATATTATGGCCATGGTATTAAGTCATGGAGAAAACTGTAAGTAAAATGAATATTTTTTTCCCTGAAAAAAGAAAAAAAAAAAAAAAGGGCAAAAAACCCAACTCTCAAGTTCCCAGTAAGAATGTTAGATTACCCCCTCTCCCAATGGAATGCTTCACTTTCATTTCCAAGTAGCAGTAAGCCTATTGACCCCCATGGTGTTATCCTTTTCACTGCTCTTACAGTACTTTCTTTAATCTCTTGGATCAAAGATTGGTCAATAAAAATCATCTCTGCTTTTGTGGGGAGCAAACAAACTGCACGGAGTCCTATGATAATTGTAAATCTTCACACCTTAGGTATCAAATCTAAAGAGTATTTGAGCCAGAAGAAAAAAAAAAAAGATAAAGAAAA
>WYDI02021766.1:0-18994 GCA_009867235.2 Psittacus erithacus | reverse complement strand
TTATTACTGGTGGTAGCAGCAGTGGTTTGTGTTATACCTTAGTTACTGGACTGTTCTTATCTCAACCCATGGGAGTTGCATTTTTTTGATTCTCCTCCCTATCCCTCTGGGAGCGGGGAGGGGGAAGAGGTCAGGTAGCGGGGGAGGAAACTTCTAATTTATGACTAAGCTTAAACCACTTCCAACCTACTTCTAAATCACTACCCTCAAAAAATAATTTTATTACATAGGGGTTTTTTTCGTATCTCAGTGATTTCCTGTGAATATCAGGTTCAAAATTGTCATTAATGCAGAGGCCGAAACTATTTCTCAGTTCCTTCTCTTTTCAAGAATATCGATTGACACCAGCTATAAGAATATTTTCCAAGGTACTTACTACCACTACAGCAAGCCTGTTATTTTTTAAGGGGATGTGAATCCTGCTCTTTGTTTTCCACAAGAGTCCATAACAGGACCAAAATGTGAAAATGGAAGATGTTTTTCCCATTGACTTTGAAGGATAGCTGAGATGCACACTGACCAGGACAACTGAATTTTTGCACAGAGCTTTTGTCACTGCTTCACAGATAAGCTCAGTGGTTAGAAGAGGAGTAAAGGATGTCAGAAGTGGAATATGTTTACCGAAAATTCCCAAGTTCTGAAAAAATGCAAAGGACAAGTTTGGTCATGATAGAGACAATATGTTAAGATGTAGGGAAGATGCTGGTAAACTGCAGCTGGTACATTATGTTCATGCTGAAAGACTTGGGTCTGTTTATGTTTGTTTGAGAATCCCTGAAGATTATGGGTTCTTAGTGTCAGCATATGTACTGTCTGCTTTTTCCAGCAATTACATTGAGCTTCTGGTGTGGACCATGTGGCCCCTAGAGAAATGATTGAATTCCTAACAGAATTCACACAGAGACTGGACAGACTGTCTAAGAAATTTGGAGTTCAGGAGAATGCTATACCGTCACAAATTGTCTGGACTGATGGCCAGAACAGAGAGTAGTGGCCATTACAGTCATAACTGAAGGCTGGATAACTTTGATGTAACAGTGAACTACTCTTCCAAAGAGAAAGTAATGAGATATACTGGTACTGAGCCTTTACACAAGGCCATTGAAACTGGAGTGCACCTGAGAAGGCCCTGTGATTGAGTACATTTCACTTAAACAGGAGCAGCTTGATACTGAGCTAAACATGATGCTGTCGCCCTCAACTGTTTTTAAAAGCTGATCTCTTAATAGTCCGACATTGTCTAAGGTTACCTAAGCTCCATTCCAATGTGCTTGTCCAAATAGATCTATTTTTTTCCTGCATCCTTCAGATCCTTTGTTAATACAAATATCAAGTTAACAGAGAGGCTAAGAACAGCAGGTGTGTAGGTGTGTGCAGACACATGCCTTTCTGTTGTACCATGGAGATGGCCTTATCTTCATGGGGTATAGCAGTCAGTGCTCTCCAGTCAGTAACCTCTGTTATCAGGTGGTTATAAATAAAAAGGAACCTAGTCAAGCTTTAAATATTACCTATGAGTGAAACAATTAAAAAAAGAATGGATAGTCTTTGGAGCTGGCAGAAATGTCCGTGCAAAGCAGGCTACAAAAGCAAGGAAGAACCTGTGAGTGCTTAAGTTTGGAATCTTACTATATACAAGTGTGTCCCATACTGAGGGTGAAATCAGTTTGGTGAGTGAAGGGAAGATGAGTATCCATGAGTCATTCTTATCTTTAGTTGTCATTTAGCTCCTTATTTGAAGTCTGGGTAGAGTGCAAGGAATCACTTCAGCGTCTGAGGTGCTTTCTTTTGGAGGGAAAAAATATATGTGTTTACCTGTGCTCTTGAACGTCAACTACTGTGGCAGTAGGTCATCACCAATTTTTAAACTATGTTCATACTGAGAGGTGGTGTTTTAGATTCACCTTGAAGAAGCATGCAATTTCTCCCACAAAGTCCTCCAGTAGTGTTAATAACAACTGAATGACCTTCTCATATTTTTGCACCTGTATTCAATATTTGTATTCCTTTCTCTTTAAGACAGTAAGACACACTAACTCTTCTGCTTGTCTGGCTATCATTGCTTAAAATGCAGTACTGCTTCTAAGACTTTCACATGACCTTAATGCTAGGAAGCGACATAAGGTATGAAAGTTCTGGAGTCAGTGAAGTCTCCTCTTTTTCATTTCTGATAATAATTCATTTCATAATCTTATTTTTTGAAAAACTGGAGAAAAATGTGAATTAAAAAACTGTTCATTTACAATGAGATGGACCCAGATATTCCATGACTCCGTGGCATGGCTTTGACTTCAATATGAATCATTGTCATGGTTTAAACTCAGCAAAGCAAGTACCATGCAGCTGCTTGTTCACCCCCCTTTTCTCCCTCTGTCGTGGTTTAAGCCCAGCCGTAACTCGGAACCATGCAGTGGCTCTCTCACTCCTCCCTTTTCTTCCCCTGCCTCACTCCTGGGGGGATGCGAAGGAGAATCAAAAGAATGTAGCTCCCATGGGTTGAGATAAGAGCAGTCCAGTAACTAAGGTATAACACAAACCACTGCTGCTATCACCAATAATAATAATGATAAGGGAAATAACAAGGGAAGAGAATACAACCCCTAACCACCCACTGACTGATACCCAGCCCAGTCCAAGCAGTGATCTAGCCCTTCTGGGTGACTGCCCCCAGTTTATATAGCTGACATGATGTGCTGTGGTATGGAATGCCTCTTTGGTTAGTTTGGGTCAGATATCCTGTCTCTGCTTCCTCCCGGCTTCCCTTCCTCCCAGGGCAGAGCATGAGACTCAGAAAGTCCTTGGTCAGAGTAAAAACATTCCTGAGCAGTAACTAAAACCATTGGTGTTATCAGCGCTGTTCCCAGCCTGAAAGTCAAAACCACAGATCTGCACCAGCTACTAAGAAGGAGAAAAATCACTGCTACTGCTGAACCCAGGACAGTATTCACCCCTTATTCCATGCCATTCACGTCATGCTCAGATCCCACATTTACAAGATACCATCACTCTTATCTCATATATATATACACATATATACATAGAATCATAGAATCATAGAATAGTTAGGGTTGGAAAGAACCTTAAAATCATCTAGTTCCAACACCCCTGCCATGGGCAGGAACACCTCACACTAAACCATGCCACCCAAAGCTCTGTCCAGCCTAGCCTTGAACACCGCCAGAGATGGAGCATTCACAGCTTCCTTGGCCAACCTGTTCCAGTGCCTCACCACTCTTGCAGTAAAGAACTTCTTCCTTATACCCAATCTAAACTTCCCCTGGTTAAGTCTGAACCCATTACTCTTTGTCCTATCACTACAGTTCCTAATGAAGATTCCCTCCCCAGCATCCTTATAAGCCCCCTTTAGATACTGGAAGGCTGTTATGAGGTCTCCACACAGCCTTCTCTTCTCCAGGCTCAACAGCCCCAACTTTCTCATCCTGTCTTCATACGGGAGGTGCTCCAGTCCCCTCATCATCCTCATGGCCTCCTCTGGACTTGTTCCAACAGTTCCATGTCCTTTTTATGTTGAGGACACCACAACTGCAAACAATACTCCAAGTGAGGTCTCACAAGAGCAGAGCAGAGGGGCAGGATCACCTCCTTTGACCTGCTAGTCATGTTCCTTTTGATGCAGCCGAGGATACGGTTGGCTTTCTGGGCTGCGAGCGCACACTGAAACTGGCTCATGTTCATTTTCTCATCGACCAACACCCCCACGTCCTTCTCCACAGGGCTGCTCTGAATCTACATCTACACACACACAGAGGGAGAGAAAGATTATTCCTTAGTGAATGGACCAATCCCTATAAAGCTGCTGAGTCCATCTGGTTCATGATGTAGAGCTACATCGCTTGTAACAGTCTTTCAGAGCAGGAGAGATAATGTGATGTAGTCAATCTGCCAGACCCCCCCATATTTGTACTTCAGCCATTGTCCTCCATGCCCAAAAAGGCTTTAATCTCTTGGCTTGCTTAATTGCAGCATGTTTCACACTTGTGAATAACCTGGGAAATAGTGCCCATTCCTAAGTCCACCCCTCGATCATGAGTCCATCTGTATGTTGCACCTCTGCCTTGATGGCCTGAAGTGTCATGGGCCCACCAGGCTCAAAATACTTCACCCTCCCCTTCAGCAATTTCTACAGCTTGTCACTGGGGACTCCATACAGCTGCCTTCCATCTCTGACGCTTCCAAGGTACTGGAGGGACCCAGACACTTGCCCATACTGTCCCACACAACCTGCCACTCATGACTGTCCAGCCTCGAGGAAAATCTCTTGGTCCTCCTGTATCGTCGTCTGATCCTAGACAAGACCTGAACATGACTTCGCTTAACTTTCAAGATTAGATGAAATAGTTGTGGATAAAACACACTCTGTATGTGTGCCAACTGGTGATCCCCATCACAATCGGCAGGCAGGTCTCAAGGGTACCCAAAGGCCATTCAAAACCTTCAGAACTCTCAAATGATGCTGCTGTACTTGTCATTGGGGCTGGTGTAGCTGCTGTGCTTGGAGCTGGAGTAGCTGCGCTGTCTGTTGAGGTCAGAGTTTGAGTAGCTGCTGTACTTGTCACTAGGGTGTGTGGGAATGTCCCCCTTATAGGCTGGCCACCCGAAGAGGGAAAAAACCGATGTGCAATTGCTATACACTTCTATTATTACCTCCCAAAGTACAAAGGTGGTGACCACACCGGGAACGCAAGCCAGATCAGTTTCATGATCAATGATTCTATTGTATTACAAGTCATAAAGTACAATGAAACAAGAACCTTAGCCCAAGGCCCCCAGCCAATAAACACTAACACAGAAAATACTGGCTGTAAGTAAGATACAAAATGCTGAAACTGTGAGATCAAGAGCAACAACTTTGAGAGCCAATAAATCAGCATTGTGACGAGAGTTACTATTAATCTGAAACAATGAATGCTTATCACAAATAGGATTAGGCAAACTCTGGTCAGATCTGTCATTATCTCAACCCTTCGTGCCCCACTTTGGGCGCCAAAAAGAACTGTCATGTTTTAATCTCAGCCATAGCTCAGAACCACACAGCCGCTCTTTCACTCATCCTCTTCCTCCCTCCCGCTCCTTGAGGGATGCAGAGAAGAATTGAAAGAATGTAACTCCCACGGGTTGAGATAAGAACAGCCCAGTAACTAAGGTATAACACAAACCACTGCTGCTATCACCAATAATAATAATGATAAGGGAAATAACAAGGGAAGAGAATACAACCCCTAACCACCCACTGACTGATACCCAGCCCAGTCCAAGCAGTGATCTAGCCCTTCTGGGTGACTGCCCCCAGTTTATATAGCTGACATGATGTGCTGTGGCATGGAATGCCTCTTTGGTTAGTTTGGGTCAGATATCCTGTCTCTGCTTCCTCCCAGCTTCCCTTCCTCCCAGGACAGAGCATGAGACTCAGAAAGTCTTTGGTCAGAGCAAAAACATTCCTGAGCAGCAACTAAAACCATTGGTGTTATCAGCAGTGTTCCCAGCCTGAAAGTCAAAACCACAGCACTGCACCAGCTACTAAGAAGGAAAAAAATCACTGCTACTGCTGAACCCAGGACACCCTCCCTGGGTGGGATGGAGCGGAAAATAGGAAGAGTATAAAACCTGTATGTGCAGATATGAACAGCTTAGTAACTGAAATAAAGCACAATGTACTACGACTACTAGTACTACTACTACTTCTACTAATGGAAATAAGAAGGGAAGATAATATAAAACTAAAATGGGAAAAGTTAAAAAAATACAACAATAAACACAAGTGATGCACAATACAATGACTTACCACTCACTGACCAATACCCAGACCAACCCAAGCAGCGATTCATCCCTTTCAGGTAAACCCCTAGTTTATATACTGGACATGATGTGCTGTTGTATGGAATACTCCTTTGGTTCTGGTGTCCTGTCTCTCCTCCTTCCTGGCTTCTTGGGCTTCTTGTGCCCCTCCTCACTGGCAGAACATGAGAGATTGAAAAGTCCTTGATAAGGGTAAGTGCTACTTTGCAACAAGTAAAACATCAGTGTGTTATCAGCATTCTTCTCAGACTAAATCCAAAACACAGCATTGTACCAGCTACTGGGAAGAAAATTAACCGATCTCAGCCAACACCAGGAGAATTGTTTATCTCCCTTGTCCTTATGCATAAATATGCAGAAAGCCAGATATCTGAATAAAATACAGTACAAATTTGCTTCTTTTCTATTAAAATATTTAATCTCTCCAAACTCAATAGTTTAAGGCTTTACCCTTAATTCGTTTTATTTATAGTCTTCATCTGTGCTACTCTTTTTCCTTCCTCTCCATTGATTTGCCACACGTCTGTCTGAAAATGTGTTTCAGCATGTGCCCAAAACACATGAAAGACAGGTTCTTGTCTTTATGTTGGCGTACAGCATCTAAAAGTAAGGAATCTGTGCAGAAACTGCCTACATTGTACTGGTAGCAGAACCTAACATTTGTGTTAGAATCTCCCTGCATTCAACTGCTTTTGACTTAAACATTTGCCCTAAGACTCGCAACACAGTAAATCCTTTTAACAAAGAGAATGTATCAGCCTGGCCTAATTTCTTTAAATGCACCTGTTCAAGGATATAATTTACCAGTGGCTTTGTAAAAATAAACTTTTTCTAGCATCAGTTCCTTTACTTGACTTTAATAAGTGATTTTCCATGATAAACACACTTTACCATTGTTTAGCAAGGGATCCTTGGTACTTACTACGCCATATTGTAATTTCTATTATTTCCACTATTCTGCATCTTAAAGTGAACATAACAGAAGAAACTGTTAAATATAGTAGTATTATAATATATATAATACTGATATTGTAGCTATGCTATAGCTCTTAATTTTTAAATGGTTTGAGATGTCATTTATTATTTATTACAAACTGCCTTAAATAAGGAGGTTCTTTATTGAAGAAGTAAGGATGAGGAATAAAGATTTATCAATAAGATTGAAGTAAACTTGGAATACTATATTTCATATGGATGTAAATATGCAGATCACTTGGATTTCACTCTTGCTTTTTACAAACAAACTTATTAAGGAAATGTAGGGGATTTCATTTTAGGAACAGATGGAATTTTTTCTATAAGGGTTTAGCGCAATTTTTTCTTTAAGGTTTTAGCATAATTTTTCCATGTTTTTTTTTTTTAATTGTGAAATTTAGGTTTCTATTTCATTCTGTTGTGCTGGATGTGCTGAATTTTCTTTTTACTTTATTGATTGCTCCCAGTACTAAAGTAGCCTGAACTCTAATCACTTCCGACTTCTTTTGGTTTTGAATGCTCATTTCTGGGACTGGAAAAGACTTAGTGGGAGGGGGTTTGTCAAAGTGAAAGAAGTTACTTTTGCACAGATTTTTGTTGTAATTGAGTAAACCCACAACAGTCTGCCTTGTTTCCACTTGAATGTGCAAGTGAGGGTCCATTAATTTAACAGATTCCTAGAGCTTAAGGTCAGGGGAGATCTTTAGATCATTTCTGACTTTACGTATTCAGTACATTAACTTACAGTCAGATACTCCTATAGAAATCCAAAGGACTTTGATTAGACTGAAGTATTCTGATCTTCCAAACACTGAACAGCATAGCCACAGCAAACTATGAGTACAACATAAGTTCTACCTACTCTTTCTGGTGAAATACTTCAAGATGACTGCACCTTGCCCAAGATTCAGTCATTACAAATCCCATAAAAATGTTTCCAAACTGAAGAGTAGTTTCATTATTATTTTAATAGAGGTAGTGGCTTTGAACCTGAGAGAAAAAATTGCTAGCTAGTCATCTGTGGCAAATAATTTTCCACTGCAAAACAGTGGAGGTCCCCCCTTCCCAGTCTTTCAGTTCCAGGCAAAGACAGACATATGAAAGGGAAGAAGAGCCTCCATCTGTCTCAACCATGCAAAACAAAACAATGAATACTTTTGGACATTTGTGCATTGTTAGGAAAGGGAAAGAAATAAAACAAGGAACTCATCCTCTGTGCTCTTATGTATGCAAAACCATGACAAAAATTTCGGTTTCAGTCTTTTGTCATAATTTCCATAGTTCCTAAGGCATGTTTACATTAATGCAGGCTCTTCTGTTCTGCAGCCCATCAAAAAATGGAATGTTAGTGATATCTCTTGCACACCCCAAAGAAATGTCAAATCCCGAACTGTTCAATCCTTACTCTTCTGCATAAGATTTTGGGCCACTTTGCCAAATTCAAAATGGATGCTGCCTGACTGTGGAATACCTTGGTCAAATATTTCTTCTATTAACAAGTATGTGCATACAGTGATTAAGGCATTCATCCACCTTCTCTTTTGTAAAGCTGAAGATACTAGAGATACTGAATCCTCCTACACTACAGCTTATTTTTGAATGATTTTCATGGCCTTGCTTTGAGCTGACTCAAGCTGGATTTCTTTTCATTCCCATTGTTTCATGTGGTGTGGGAGTAGAGCACTTAATCTCTAAACACCCCTGCATTACCTCATGATGTGGTTGAGTGCAGCCTTCTGTCAGTACTTGAGTGGCAGCAGCACCACTCTCACGTTCAGTCTGGTCACCATTAGAGATACTGGCATGAGATCTCCCCCACCATCTAAAAATCTGCAGAAATTAAACTGAGGCAAACCAGACGAACTGTTCTTGTCTCTTGAAAAGATGAATAATGTGGCTTAAAAGAAAAAGATTTATTGAGGGGAAAGAGGAAAACAGCCATACTATACCTGACAAAACATTTCTCAAATAAAGTGAAGGTCTGTGTAAGAGCTTAACGACCATAGTGCTAGTTGAGACCAGACTAGATCTGTTTGGTCCACTGTATAGTTTCCATTTTTGTCGTTAACACATCATGAGTATAAGAATAAAGGAAACACATAGTATTGCTTCCCTAGGCTATCTTACTCTCCCTAACTCAAACAATGTGCAGCTCCATAGTCTGCCAAAGTGCTAACAGCACATATGACTGCATTTCTGTGCTTGAGCCTGTAACAGGGCTCAATTTCATTTAGCAATATAGAGAGACACTTTAATTTCTCCTTGTCCTCTATCAGATGACAGCAAAGGACATCTACTTTTTGGGGTTTTCCTTCCCTTGGACTTACCTTGGAAGGCCTGGTCTTTACTTTTAGGCCTTGCAACTAGCCTAGCATCTTTCTGGAAAAATTACCTGGTATTTTCCACTGAGCCTCGTGGTAATTCTGTTCTTAGTCTGAAGTGCATATTCTTGAAATATAGAAAAACTTAGAAAACAGAAGTGATGGTAATATAGCCAGTGGCAGCAAAGCCAGGAATACTTTAAAATGCAGATTGGATTCAGTGATAATAGTGATCACACTGAAGGAGGTATATTCTGTCCTAATTCATATTTTTATTCTTACTGGAAATAGTTACATCACCTTGTCAATCTCCACAAAGAGAGAAATTACTGGAGCTATCTGACCACTTTGGATTAAGCAAATAGGAACTGTAAATTATTACAATATATACAGTATCAAAGTTTCTTACTGTCTGCGAGAAGAGAAGAAATATAAAGGGGTGAGATGTGTGGCATTATAAGCAAAATTTCTGAAAACCAAACATTTTTTTTCTGGCTGTTATTTTAAACCATTCACACATATGTAGTTACAACATTTTATGGTATTCAGAGCACTACTTAATGTCTTTTATTCAAATGAGAGCTTACAACAACAGCATGCCACATTTCAAGTATCATATGCACTGTTTTTCTGGAAGCTTAATAATTATTTATTCTATCTAATATATTTTTAAGACACATCCTTATTTAACCTTTGTAATCACTCCAACAAGAGAGCTATATAAGACATAGTTCATATTATGAATGTAACAAAAAATGGGAGTAGGTCTAGAGATACCATTTTGTAGCTTAATTTAAGGGTGTGACAGATTTATGCTCCTTATAGTTTCCCATCTCAGAAGGACAGCAATAGTCTTGTTCCCTAGTCCTGCTGTGCCCAGGATGTGGCTACCAAGCCACATGCACTTCTGACCATTTTAAGTGCAGCTCCTATACCTTGGCTGTGCTGCAAAATATGAAATGGGAATGTGACAGCACTGCAGTTACCAGTTAAGTAAAAATTTTCGTACGTAGAGTGATTGAGCCAAAAGAAACTCATAATTGGATTGAAAATCATAATTTGTTCTCCCTATAAAAATCTTTAGTGAAAAGCAGTTACATGACCTGAAGAAAACTGTTATCCAGGGGGAAGTTACATTAAAAATTGTTACAAAGTCAGTCTTAAAAAGGAATCATTGTCACTGGCAGACTCTGAGAACTAAAGTGAAATCACTCTGAGATGCCAGCAGAAAATAAAGTTGTGTGGGATCAGTTTCCTCCTCATACAATTTTCCTTCTCTGAAGAATCAATCTGAATTTTTTTCGAAGTTCGTATATCTGCCTCTACTGAAGTATATGTGGGACATGAAAATTATTTAGTGCTTTCATGAATGCATTGTAAAAAGTGAAATTACTGAGTCACATTCTGGTGGTTTTCCCATGTCTTCTTGTTTTCCTGATAAAGAAAGCTTTCAGACACTGCTTCCTCATGGATATTTCTCAGCTGCTTCAAGATTATCCACGATCCTGACCATGACACTACAGCTCCTTTCAGATACAATCTAGTTAAAGAGGATCATTGGTGAACTCCCTACTGCCAGAGTACTGCATTGTGCATATTCCCACCCAATCTCCGTATCAGCCATCAACAGCTTTCACTTCTCAACACATAACATGAGATTAATTGCCTCACTCTCTTTCATGCACAGGTATCAGAAGACTCAGAAAGGGCTGTAAATTAAATGAAAGCAGACTGTATTGTGATTGTACTTTTACTATACGTATACTTTAGTTTCAGGAAAAGGAAATTCACATCTACTTATTTCAAGCATGCTGAATGGACCATAAAAGCAACTTAACTTCAGCTAGCAGTACAAGAGACCTGGAAGGTTGCTTATTTTATTTTATGGCAGTGACTTCTCTGAGTATACAACTCATTACAAAAACAAGTCGTAAACCCCATTCTTTGTATACATTGTACACAAGCAACACTGTCACAGTATATAGCTATATAAATATCTTTTCTGTATGTAATGGCTCCACTAGGCATGTTTTTTGCTTCCTAGCTACTCGATTAAGGACTGACTAAGGTTTTAGCCTCATCTATGTTAGCTTAAAACCAACTCTCAGTTTCCACTTTTAGTAAGTAGCTATCTATACAAACAGTGGTTAGCACTGGCTAGTTGTATGAATATTTAGCCTCAGGAGAGGTGTTTACATGTGTAAGCCCCAGACTAGTTCAAAGGGCACTCAGGTGTTTGGAATACAAAAACGGGACTTGAACATGCAGTTAGTTTTTACTTATTTCTGCTGCTGCTACTAAGAAATGCCATTTTTTTCAAAGAGCTTATTAATGTTAATGAATTCTTAAGTGATAGAGAAATGAGCTTTTTCTATTAAACAGAATATGTGGAAATAGTCTGTTTAAAATGTTTTAAAAACTGATTATTTGAACATGAACAGGCTATGGACTTACATTGCAGATACTGTCATTTTTCCGAGAATTAAAGTACTTTTTTTTAAAAAATGTTTCTTTTCCAAAGAAAAATCCTGAAAGGCTTTTAAAAATAGAATCAAAATCACCTCTTATCCACCAAGAATAAAGGGACTCACATTGTCCATAGTTGTTCTGAAAGGGTCATTTAATTTTTACAGTGAGGAATTTCAAAGCAAGTCTAGCTGTACTGCTGATCAGACCTTTGTACAAGCTTCTTGCAAATGTTGAACAGCAGCCTCTAGCCACAGCCTTCTAAAACCGTTGTCAGCACAAGGTAAGGAAATCTGAGCAATGTTAAATAAGTTTGTGAAGATTACCATGCGAAGCAGCTGGAAAGAGCAGAATGCATGCAATGAAAATGAATCAATCAGCAAAGAAAACCAAAGAAGGTTAGAAAAGCAATCTTTAAATTGCAAAATTTCTTAGAAATATGACAGTTGTACTGGTTTGAGTTTGTAGAGTTTATGTATGCAGAAGACTTGAAAAGAGAGAGGAAGAGGAAGATTCTCAATATGTCATCCAAATATATATTATGATTTCTTTGTATGAAGATTCCAGAAAGCGTAAATTTAAAAGACACTTTCTTCTGATTCATGTACAATGAACAAGTGCAAATCATTGCACTTCCAATCTTCTGATTTGATAAGAAAGCTTTATTTAATTTTACATCCAATGAAAAATGCGAATAACTAGAAACATTTGTTAACAATAAAACCAAATTAACAGCTATTACTAACTCCTGGATTCTTTCACTATTGGCTAGGAATTTCTCTGTAAGAAATATCTATCTATCTATGTATGTCTGTATATATCATCTATCTATTCATCTATCTATCTATCTTCTTTTTTTTTTTTGCAGTTTGGTATAGAGTACTCCTGATTCATCTATGCCATATGGCATAGCTTTGCAAGGAGGATTTTTTACACAAATGATCTGATTCTCATACACATGGAACCCTCAAAACAAAAAATAAGCAGATTGTAACAGGGATTGCCTATGTATATGGGAATGTTCTATACCACTATTTGGGAAAGGAGGGCTGAAACAATCACAGCTTCATACTGAGCATCTCCTTACATGTAATCTTTTGTAGCATTACTGTATCATGAGCCAGTGATTAAAGCCAAACCTGGACCACAAGGAGAAACCTGCGCTGTTTGAAATGAGGGACTTAATACACTGAGCAAAGAACAGGGCATGTATCTTATAAGTGTCATTGTTGTTGTTGTTTCTACTATTGTAGAAATTACTACTATTGTAATTAGCTTAGCAAATGCTAACTGCATCTTGGTTAATTATAGCTCTATGGGTCATGAGAAATAAAATAACAACAGCTTAATTATTAACCTGCAAAATGTATGACTTTGGTACTGAATTAACTAGCTGGCACATGTTGATAAGACAAATTTAGCTAACCTATTTCTGTGAAAAATCTTTTTGATTTTAAGTAAGATGAAAAATATTTGACTTTCTCCAGATTCATTAGGCAGTATGACAAAAGAACACTGACTAGGTGAGTTATTCCTTGGTATCACTCACAGTTAATTTCAAGCAGTATAAAATGACATAAGCAGGCCCACAGGAAGAGGAGTTAAAGGTACAGGGATGTTGTCCAGGAAGCTAGGGACCAGGTTAGGAAAGCGATGTCCCAGTTGGAATTAAACTTGGCTAGGGATGTGAAAGATAACAGGAAGGGATTCTATAGGTACATTGCAAATAAAGGAGAGACCTGGGGCCTCTCCAGAAGCTGTCAGGAGAGCTAGCTACCCTGGATTTGGAGAAGGCTGAGGTTCTTAATGACTTCTTTGCCTCAGTCTTCACTGGCAAATGCTCTGGCCACACCACCCAAGTCTTGGAAAGCAGACGCAGGGACTCTGAGAATGAAGACCTTGGGCCCACTGCAGGAGAGGATCAGGTTTGAGACCATCTTAAGAACCTGAACGTGCACAAGACTATGGGACCTGAGGAAATCCATTCACAGGTCCTGAAGGAGCTTGCAAATGAGGTTGCTAAGCCGCTGTCCATCATATTTGAAAAAAACATGGCAGTCAGCTGAAGTTCCCAACGAATGGAAAAAGGGAAATATAACCCCCATATTCAAGAAGGGGAAAATGGACAACCCAGGTAACTACAGAGCAGTCAGTCTCACCTCTGTGCCTGGCAAAATCTTGGAGCAGATTCTCCTGCAAGGCATGCTAAGGCACATGAAAAACAACAAGGTGGTTCTTTACTGTAAGGGTGGTGAGACACTGGAATGGGCTGCCCAGGGAAGATGTGAATGCTCCATCTCTGATAGTGCTCAAGGTCAGGTTGGACAGAGCCTTGGACGACATGGTTTAGTGGGAGGTGTCCCTGCCCATGGCAGAGGGTTTGGAAGTAGGTGATCTTAAGGTCCTTTCCAGCCCTAACTATTCTATATATTAAGGTAGAAGATAGAAAATGGAAAAATAGCTGAAGAACTTTTTTGAGGGTGGAGGAAGAAAAGAATTACCATATAAGTTTTACAAAGTAATTATTAGCAAAGTATTATCAAAAATTATCAATCACCTTTAAGAACAAATGTTTTCTTCCCTTGGACATCAGCCAATGATCAGGGCAAGTATGAGCTCCTCAGAATTAAACCTGCTAGTATTTACAGTATTTTTTATGCATATTATTACAAAACATTCCTTCATAATGTAACAATTTCCTGTAATACTTCCTATAATTACAGTTTGTTGTATGAAGCCAAAATATAAGGACTATTCTGTCTAAATGGAACATTTTATGAATGGTGGAATCTTATCTCCGACTTCCAAGTGCTGTTGAAATTCGGCTGTCAAAGATAAGGGGCCTTACATTTGCTTTTCCTTACCTTACAACCTCAAACTATAGATGAACTCCCCATTTTAATACAATAATAAAATAACCTTTCTGCTTATACAGCTCTTTCAGTTTTAAAGTCTCTAGTACTAGCAAAATTTCTCTGATGTAAATGCAAGCAACTTTTAGAGAAGAAAAGATTAGTGAAAAGGTAGCTGCTAAGGAAGCGCACAGGCAATAGACTACAGTACAGTGTAGAAAGCAATATTTATATTTTGCATAAGTATGGATATTCATATCTCTCTTAGGCTCATAATTTCATCATAATTCCATTCATATTAGCTAAAAAAGCTGCTAAGGAAATTCTGTGATTTTTGATGCACTGCTCTGCAACAGTTATGAATAGGAAGAAAATGTCTGGTGGCTTGTCTGTGCCACGTTCTGCCTAAGTCTGAGGTTTCCACGGAATGGTATTATGTTTTGATGGGAAGAATGTGACAATTTATTTAAAGATTGTGAAATCTCATATCCTGATCATGCAAGTGTCACATGTACAGCACATAAAATTCATTTTTTGTGTCCAGAAAATGCTACTCATGGAACGTTTTCATGGCATTGTAAATCCAGAGCAATGTCATAGCTTTTCTGAAGGAAGTGATTTTCCATCATTTAAACAGTCCAGCAGACTTTGCACAATACTTGAGTGTTAACCATTCTATTTCTACAGTAATAGCTGAGTTTGGGTCTGGCTTCCTCACAGCCTGGGAAAATGAGTTGAACAAACACATATATGTATTTGTTTCTTCTACTTTATGATAGAGGGTATGCCTGATGATTTTTATTATGATAGGTCCTCTGCTGAACTTTTCTAAACAAATCACTTGTTTGTAGAAACATATCTTGGTGATGGCAGCAGGAGTCACTATAGTCCATCCAGGTGCTGAATATCTTAGATAACACAGGATATATGCCTTGCCGATCAGCCAGTTCTAATGTTCACAGCAAGGTTGTTTAGCTAAAATGTCTTTTCGCTAGTTAGCTGGTGTGCATTTTCAGCCTTGCTTGTGGACACAATCGATGAAGATACTTGCATCTGTTTCTGAAGGATTTCTAGGTAAGTCACTCTATGTAGTTTTGAAATAGAAGCTTCTTAAGTGAGGATGGCTTCATCTCACCTAAGTTTTGCAATTTTAAAGATCCATAACCTAAGCTAGTTATCTAGACTTCCTGTTAAGTCATTGCAAATAAAGCCTCTGACTAAACCAGAAAATTCAAAGTGTCTAATTTTTCATAACTGCTTCCCAACTAAGCTGAATTTTGGATAGACTACTTGAGAGATAGTTGTTCTACTGAAATGGTACTTCTGCAGCCACATTTATCATTATTTGGATTGGTGGATATGGTGAGTTGACCCTGGTAGGATGCCAGCTGCTTTATCACTCCCCTCCACAAGACAGAGGAGACTATAATTAAAAGCTTTTGGGTTGACATATGGATAGGGAGAGATCACTCAGCAATTACTGTCATGGAAAAAACAGGCAAATCAGAATAGGTTAACGAGAAATAAAACCAAATCTTAAAAACAATTTCTCCCCACCCATCCCTTCTCCCCAGGCTTAATTTCATTCCTGATTTTCCCTAACTCTTCCCACCCAGCAGTGCAGGGGAACAGGGAGGGGGGTTGCGTTCAGTTCATCACATTGCCTCTGCCACTCCTTTCTCCTCAGGGGAAGGACTCCTCACACTTTTCACCTGCTCCAGCACTGGGTCCTTCTCACAGGCGACAGTCCTCCATGGACTTCTCCAATGTGAGTCCTTCCCACAGGCTGCAATTCTTCATGAACTGCTCCAGAATGAGTCCCTTCCATGGAGTGCATCCTTCAGGAACAGACTGCTCCAGCGTGGGTCCCCTGTGGAGTCACAGCTCCTGCCAGTAAACCTGTTCCAGCACTGGTTCCTCTCTCCACAGGGCCATAGGTCCTGCCAGAAGCCTGATCCAGTGCAGGCTTTCCAAGGGGCCACTCCTTTGGGTGTACCCTCCGGCTCCACTATGGACCCCCTTGAGCTGCAGGGAAACAGCATGTCTCACAATGGGCTGCACCATGGGCTGCAGGGGAATCTCTTCTCCAACACCTGGAGCAACTCCTCCCCTCCTTCTGCACTGACCTTGGTGTCTGTGGAGCTGTCTACCACATATTCTCACTGCTGCCTCTTGCTGCAGGTGCAGTTCCCTCCCCCCTCCCCATTCTTCATATGTTATCCCAGAGGTGCTACCACCATGGCTGATGCGCTTGGCCAGGGGCAGGTCCATCTTGGAGCTGCTTGGCACTGGTTCTATGGGACATATGAGAAGCTTCTAGCCTCACGGAAGCCCCCCCTGAAGCCCCCACATTACCAAAACCTTGCAATGCAAATGCAATACAATGGATTATAAGGTAGGTGAAAACTTGGCTGGACCAGGCTCAGCGGCTTCTGATCAGCAATACAATGCATGGCTGGCTGCCTGTCATTAGTAAAGAACCAACTGGAGCTAATACCAGTTTAGCATGTTTATTAATGAATGATCTGATAGATGGAATAGAAAGCACTCGCAGTGCATTTGCAGGTATAGAAAATTAAGGGTGCTGTCAATAAGGTTGAGGGAAAGCCTATTACTCAAAGGGACCTCAGCAGAATGGAGAAATATGCTGGTTGAAGCCTCATGAAGTTCAGTGAAGTAAAATGCCAAATCATGCCTTTTGGGAAGAAATATCCCATGCACCAGTATAGGCTGATGTCCAACTCACCAGAAAGTAGTTTTGCAGCAAAGGAATTGGGCATTCTGGAGCACAAAAAGGCAACAGCCTTCTGGACGATACAAGCGAGTAGGCAGCCATCAGGATGAATGTAGTAATTATTCGTCTCTGATCAGCATTTGAAGGAATTTATCTGGAGCACTGTGTCCACACACCTCAGTGAATTTTATTTCCTCTGGAAAACAAAATGATGGGGATGGGGAAAAATGGCCTGTATAACCTCCAAACAGCAGATTTTGACAGGACATTCAGGTTAAAAAATGTTATTGCATACCAGGAAACTTATTGTTGGTGTGGCAGTGATGGCTAACTTACATCTTGCTCATTTTCTACATTTGTTCCCTTCTCAAAATGTATAAAACCTTATTCTGCAACAGATTTGGACATAGATTAAGAATTAATGCTTCATTTGAATATGCACATAGTAAGGAAGGATTATCATGCTGTAAATATATTGTGTGTATTATTATGTAACTAATACATAACAACTTGGGTTGCTGGCTGTCTTATTCTGAATTTCCTGAATTCATATTTTTTAATTGTATTTGGTAGAGAAGGAAAGTTCAGATCATTATCCAGTCATTGTGGTAGCTCTTGGCATTACTGTATGGCCCTTTTTGCCTTGTCTTTGTGGATTCTTCCCTCAGTATGATTTTGATGAGAAAACTTAATTGTGTTGTGAAATTCCACATACAAGTTACTCAGAGTTTAGTATGGTTGGAAACAAGATACTTTCAAATATAGTGATTGATACACATGTACAAAACAGCTGCTATAAATCTTTCTGAATGAAATCTTTATGGAAATTTCCTTTTTTCCCAGAATGCTCATAAAAACAGTGCATCATATTAAGCATATTCATATCCAACTCTACTCATTAACATGGAATAGATCTACCATGAGATTCTATAGGAGTATAGTTCAGTTCTGCCTTACTAGATATGAAGCCAAACCACACTGAAATCATACTGCCCAGCAAGGTCTTCTAAACAGAGCTAATTATAGGCTGGTTGATGATGCTGGGAGTTCTGAGAGAATTAGGTTCCATCTGTAAATTTTACCATTTTCCACTAAAAGTTTAATCAGGACCAGTTGATATTTTCTTGTGGCAGAGCACAACTGCCTTTCTTCCTACTGTACTTGTAAAAAATCAATCAGCACACAAACTTACTGAAAGAATTGTATCGCACAAAAATGTATTCCAGGTGTCTGTTACATGTTGGCTGCCCACACAGCACTAGTGAGGATAAAAAGTTTTGATAAAGGCACGATCATTGAGCACAAACATAAAAGATAATCTGTACTGTTGGCTGGGATTTCTGGGTTATACATCCTCCATTTCCTGGATACATATGCGGTATTCAACAACAGGTCAGATGAATCACATTCTAAAATTGCCTGGATTTACTCACCTCAAAAAGCTCATGGGCTGCAGCTCTGGTGCAGAATTTTCTCCTGTAGGTAAATGAAGTTCAGAATAAAGAACAGGGCAACGACTCCATGTTGGATCAGAGTAAAGACTTGTTCTGGGCTTGTACCTTATCTGCAACAATGACTAATGAAATATCCAAGAGGAATACAAAAACGTAAGTACAGTATACATATTTTCTCACTCTCTATATTAGAAAGAAAGAATATAGACATAGAATAAATATATAGAGTTACTTCCCCTAAATGGAGTTCTAGTATTTGGTAAACTATTAATTGTTACATATGGTAGAGTCCCTTGTATTTCTGTCATGGGTTCAGCAGTAGCAGTCATTTTTTCTCCTTCTTAGTGGCTGGTGCAGCGCTGTGTTTCTAACTTT
>WYDI02021765.1:0-33197 GCA_009867235.2 Psittacus erithacus | reverse complement strand
GTAATTCCCCGGGTCATCCATTTTCCCCTTCTTGAAAATGGGGGTTATATTTCCCTTTTTCCAGTCATCAGGAACTTCACCTGACAAATATATATATACTTATTTAATAATAGTACAGAAGAGCAAGTCATTATGTATGTTTAAAAAGGAGAAAACAGCACACACAACTAGATCTTACTTCCATCCCCCTACATTTGTGTCTGAATGTGTTCTCTTATCCCAGAAAAACCTTTTGATAGACTAGATATTAAAAGGAATAGAGGTGCCCATTATAGGGTTTAACATATGAGCTCATCAAGGGCAGTCTGTTCCAAATTGAGCCCATGTCTTTCTTAGCTGACTTTCTTGGCAATATGATTTAGCTGGACTTCAGTGAGTATGATAGACTATTGCATGAGACTTTAAGAAATAAACAATAGAAACCAGAAACAATACAAGAATTATAAAAGGCTGAAAACAGCTGTGCATAGTGTTGCATGATGAAGTATCAGGCTGGGATAAGACAAGGAGCTACAGCACGCCCTGCAAAGCTTGGTTTGGGAAGTAGTTTTGTTAAAGCTTTTCTCACAAAAAATAGCATGTTTGTCAAGGACACAGTTGGAAAGCAACACCAGAGGCAATTATCTCTAACAAAGGGTATGACTTCAGGAACTTCATGGCAGTTCTGTCATTAATAATGGCAATGATATTTAGAGGAAAGTAAGCTTGACAGAACAATCTAAACCTTTCAGTATCCTTTGAGTGCTTAACAAGCAGAAGTAGGTGAGGACATGTGCTTTCAATCTGTCTCCTGGTTAGCAGCTGCAGGATTGTCACCTCAGAATTCCGGGCTTCCATGGTGTCATGACAAAACCAGTTGGCTTACACCCAAATACCAAAAAGGTTTTTTCACAACAGTACGTCAGACACAAAGTTCACCTTTCCAACATGAAAACATGCTCTGTGTCCTGGCTAAGGTGTTATTTTGCTTTGCAAGGTGACGTCTTCTGTCTGGGAAAAAAAATATATATGTTGGCATACACTTTCCCTTATTTTTATCCAGATTCCTGGGTTAAGAATCCAACTATTTTAGTCGTCATACCATCCTCTCTCTCTCCACTTACCATGGTCAGAGACTCCATTACCATACCACCATACACCAATGGGGAACTGTTTTCTTCTGCCTAGGTGCTACGTACAATCAGTTTTGTCAAAAAAGGCAAAAGCTGTAGTAAGGATGCTGCTGTACTTCTGTTGCTGCCTCAGTGGCTGAAGAAAACTCTATCATTCCTGTGAAACGTAATAGAGGAAGATCCTTTGCTAAACAAAGGGAGAATACTCCTTTACTCATCAATGTAATGCTGATGATCATCTCTCATCTGAGATGTGTATGGATGTAGTAATTTCTCAACAGCAGATCTGGGATAACCTCTTTAGTTGTTACTGTACCTCTGCCTCCACAGTTGTTCAGTGGCAAAGGCATGGAATACAGCCATTGCTGGTGAACTCAGGATCAATTACTTTGTGGATGACAAAATGCTGGACAGTTCCAGCCTCCTCACAGCAGGACTCCCACTTTCCTTTGGCCGGGCAGTCAGGCAGAGGAGGTGAGGGTATTGTGTACAGTCATCCATTTGGGTCTACTCATAATCTGCAACTATAGCTTCTGTATTCAATCTTTCTTTTAGGAAAGATGCCTGCTTCCATCCAATTCATCAACACCCTGTAACACACCATAAACTTGTTTGTGGTTGCGTTATTTTGAATACAAAATTATATGAAAGTATTTCCTGTGTACACGACTGGTGTTCCTCACCACAAGATGTCCTCCTTCATGGCCAGTCAGCTCTGTTAGCTGAAAAAGAATGCTCCCACTGCCTCAGCACCCTCTCAATGTATTTGCAGTACTGCTGAAGTCAGAAAAACAAAGCTTATGGACAAAGTGACTTATTTGTATTAGTTGAAAACAGACAAAAAGCAAGTATGGAACCAGTCACTAAAAAGGAAATCATCTTTACTGAAGGAGTTTCCAAAGGCATAAGAATTTTTTGAATGTCTCATAATTTAACCTCGTTTAGTGCAGTCTCAGTTCCTCACACAAGATGGCAGCTTTTCTTTCCTTTTGTTCAGCTATTCCTCAGCACACTGAAAAGCATTTCCCTTTCACCCTGACACTGCAGGTGCTGCCAGAAAACAAGTATAACCAGAATAGGGACAAGCCATGCAGCTCTAATCATTATTCACTCTCAGAAAAGCATCTCACAGAGCACAGCATGGTATGTGAGGAGCAGCATTGTTTCACTAGTACTCCATTTGTCTAATCCCAGCAGGTATCAGTGACTCGTCTGTACTTCCTGTCACAGTTTTTGAGGTTTGAAACTGCCACATAAAATGAAAAAAGAAACATTCTTGTTTCAATTCAGATTATGGGATGCTCACATGCAGATAAGGACACCTAACGCTATGCTCGATCTTTTGGACTACATCTCCTACTACCGTAGCTGTACTGTCATTTAGAGAAGTCTAAAGTTATCTGCATTTCTTGTTTGTTTTAGCAGTCACTAAATAAGCAAGTCTATTTCAGGAAAGGAAACATCAAATTACATCTTTGTGTAACTCAGGCTTGCTAGAAAACAAATACTGAATTTTATCAAGTCTAATGTCTGATCCCACTGAGTGCCTCTGTAAAGTCAGAAACTTTGAAGTGAATCTGACAATTAATGCTTCACAATTACCTGCCATAAATGACATTAAATTGCCAGCGTTACTGATTAACTGTTTCATTTTGAAACAAATGATGAACCAGTTTAAATTGTACAGCTCTGCTCTGTTGAAGCTCTTTCATCCCTGGGTAGGCTGAGGGATGCCTCAGTGCACAGTGATATACAGTGGGCCAGGCCCTGGCGGGTGTTGAGAGTATGGATCTTTGTTCCATCCTCACCAGCATGGTCTGTCTTTCTTTATGAAGGGCCTAAAAAACACGCTGAAGCACCTAAGAGTTATACTTTTGGTACTCCCAAGTGCTGAGGAGAGTTGTTCTGCGCTCTTATGTCATGCATATGAGGTGGGCTTATCTCAACACATATTTGTTCCAGAGACATTAATCTCCTCTAAAAGTTCAATAACCAACAACACGGAGACTAAAAGGCAGCAGCAGCAGGAGGACAACAGGGCAAGCCCACTTTGCCCACCCAAATCTCCCCCTGCACCCCTGTTTCGTGAGAGTGGGAAGCCAGCAGGTGTCAGCAAGAGCTTAGGAATGGGACACTCTAGGCCCCAGGGCTCCAGGAGAGGCAGAACCAGCTCACAGGTGGAAAACCGGAGTGCTTACTGATAAAAAACAATTACTTTGTAAGCGGGTCATTAGCTTAAAGGAATTAAGGAGCCCTTTCCTCTTGCTGACTTCAGAGAGCTAGGGTGCAAAGGCTGCCGGAGCTGGACACAGGTCACTGCCACACCACACAGCCCCTCTTCCCATTGCTGGTGTGTGAGCTTGTCCAGGCAGCCCCAGATTTACACTGGGAATCTGTAGCGTTTTTACAGGCCAGCTGAGTGCTGTGGTTTTGGGGACTACCTGTGAGAATGCTTGTGACCTAAGGCCAGATCCAGTCCCACTGTAAGTGATGAGGGTATAGGGAGGGGAACAGGCAGCTGTAGAAAGGGCAGAAGGATGCACGTGCTGCTCTACTGAACAGTGAAACCACCCTAGCTCTCCTCCTTACCTCCCCAGTCAATCCAGCCTATGTACCTCATGGCAAATGTGAGCCAATTTATTGAAAGGGACTTGTTTCTCAATTAAGATGCAAATTAATATATTTTTCATCTCTTGAAAAGTGCCTGGTAGTGAAAAGCACACAAAGAGAAAAGCACACCATAGAGAAGCTAACATGTGGTAACTTGTCTTTTGATAGCTCATTTGTATATCAAAGTCTTTATTTAAATACCTGTTTTCCAAAAGAAAATCCTGGCAAGTCAGTCTTGAAAGACCTAACAGTTACTGCCCTTCTAGATTAACTGTCAATCATCAGACCTCTGCATGGGTCCTGCACTGCAGCTCTTGCTTCTGTAATTGCCAAAAGTAAAGAACACTTCAGAACAAAATCAATATGGAGGTTCCTTCAAAATTAACTCTCAAAACAGCAGTAGAAAGAACCTTTTATAGAAAACGAAGTTCACATTTGGTGTGTTTGAACACTAATTACTGGAAATGGCCAAATAGAAATGCTCTGTAATTGGGAAGAAACAGAAAGGACGCAGTTTCTGCTGTTTTCAACACAAGGCGTAAAGTCCATCCAGCCTAAAAATATTGCTTCACATAGATAAACTTGCAAGGGTAGAAATGACTAACAAGTAGCAAAAAAGATCCCTTTTGTTCCAAACAGGAGGCATGAGGGCCTCAGCACCACCAGTGTTGCTACCCACCCGCGCCTTCAGCATATTAGCAGGGCACCAGGAGGGTGAAAATCTATCCTTTAATTTCCCAGAATGCTTATTTCTAATTAAATGAGTGAGGACTTTTGATCCTAGAAGAGTTTTTATTTACTTTCTTCTTGGTGGTTTTTTTCTTTTTTTTCTCTGATGCAGAATTATATCAAGGCAGCAGTATAACCACTTTAAACAAAAATGTGAAATTCATTATTAACTTGGCTCTCAACCACTCCAAATGTTACTTTAAGCATGTAAGTAGGTCTAATGTTACATCTTGAGAACCATAGAATAGTTTGGGTTGGAAGGGACCTTAAAGATCATCCAGTTCCAAAGCCCCTGCCTTGGGCAGGGACACCTTCCACTAGACCAGGTTGCTCAAAGCCTGGTCCAAACTGCCTTGAGCACTGCCAGGGATGGGGCAGCCACAGCTTCTCTGGGCACCCTGTGCCAGAGCCTCAGCACCCTCACAATGAAGAATTTCTTCCTAATACCTAATTTCTGCTCTGTCAGTTTAAAGCCATACCCCCTTGTCCTGTCACTATGTGCCCTTGTAAAAAAGTCCCTCTCTAGATTCCTTGTAGCCCTGTTTAGGCACTAGAAGCTGTTCTAAGGTCTCCCTGGAGCCTTCTCTTCTCCAGGCTTAACAAGCCCAGCTCTCTTAGGCTGTCCTTATAGAAGAGCTCCAGCCCTCCGATCTTCATGGACCTCCTCTGGACTCATTCCAACAGGTCTATGTTCTTAATATGTTGAAGGCAGCAATCCAGGTGAGGAAAACAAAAGAACAACAATACCATTTCAATAACAAAAATATCAGGTTGTGAACATATAAATATTTTGATCTGACATTTTCAGATTTTTTTTTTGTGATGGGAGAGGGTAGATAAAATATCTTCCAGGAGCTCTTGAAGAAGACTAAGTAGGGTGCAAGCGGTGTCACATCACTTTTCTTTAGGCTTTCCAGGGTGTTGCTAAGTCAGTCAGGCTCCATGTAATGTATTCACTGTAACCAGGACACAATGAAAACTGTCCTTGCACTTGTGTAATCGCACTGGTAAAGGAGAAAAATGCTTCTTTATACCAGCTGCCTTACACCAACCAATGAATTATTGACAATCTGTGCATGTATACGTTTTTTCCCTTATTCTCAGGGTAAAATGCCAAATAGCAAAACTCCTTTTTTACTACCAAATAGTAAAAATCCAATACCTATTCAATTTAGCAGCTCCACCAGTAGGATGAAGTTCTGAGTGATTTTCATTGACAGTGTCCTGATGAAAAAAAAGAAAATCCTCTTGAAGTTAACATAAATACCATACAGTACAAGAAGGTTCTTGGAGAAAACAGTGCAGACTGTTTTCATTTAAATGTCTGTCTGAGAGAGTGTTAGGGTTCTTTCCCTGAGACAGCTATATGAAGTGAAAGGTAATACTGATTTTAGTATTTTAATACTAGAGTTGAAGGCTCTATAGATAGCAACATCACAAACTAGAAACAACCGCTTATTTCTGGACAAGGTTGTGCAGTCAGCATGGAAAAGTGCAGGCACTCAGCCATGAACTGAAAATACTCTCTGACCTCAGGGGGAGTTGCACATTCCAGAAGAGAATCCCAGGAGCAGCCCTAGGACATTACATGGGCTCTAGCCAACCCTAGTGTCAGGTTAATGTGCCCACTCCTCCATTTCCCGCCTGCATCTACTGTATTTGAGCCTTCCTGAACTCTAAGATGATGTGCCCTACCACCACACTGGACAGAGAGAAGCTGTGTGCTCACACAGGCATCAGAGGATGAAAGAGAGCACTCAAGGCTGTCCACGCAACACATCTCCCAGAGCACACCTGCAGTGCCCATTGCCTGCCTGCATTTCCACACTCTCAATGAAGGGAGGAAACCACCTAGAGGGATAGCCACAGCTTCACCTGGGAAAGGTGAAATATGGGCCCAGGCTCCCGGAGAGAAAATTGTCCCTCCCTGCCCTTCAAGCCTTTCCTATGGGGTGTTTGTTCCCTGGAAAACTGCACCTTGCTCCACTGGAGCAGCATCTCTGAACACAGAGAAGAGAGATGTAAGAATTAATTTAACACATCTAAAACCTTCTGTGCTCTCTCTGCTTGGAACAGCTGGGCCAGGTTTGCTAGCACTTTCTAAATAAGGCTCCCAAAGAAAGCATCATGCTGAACAGCAGGAGCTACAATACAGAGGGTTGCCACTGGAAGTGTTGAGAAATCTTACAAAAAAGTGCTACCAACACTACCTTAAAAATTATGGGATCATCTTTGATCCAAGTTTATAGAAATACTTAAAAAAAAATTTGCTCCTTCATTTGCTTGACAAGCCAGGTTCAAAATTCAGTTTCCCTGGCAACAGCTGAGGACATTAAACTGTGCAATGTGTCTAGGAAAGAAAAAAAATGGGAATGGAAAATTACTCCAGAAAGTTAGCTAAACAGATTTGCAGAGGAGCAAAAACAGGAATGGACAAGCAGTCACACATCGATGACCTCAAAGATCAACTATTTCATCTTTCTAAATTATGCAGAAAATAAAAGCTAAAGCTGTAGTTGCTGCTGTTGCTTTTATCATCCAGTTGATTTGTTTGCTGCTGATAGCTGTATGTGCCAAAAAATCTTTTGGCTGCTTCTAAGAGGCAAAAGGGGCTGAACATTGCACACTTTCATCTTTAAACACTGCTGGCAGAGGCAACATTGCACAAGCTGTGCTAGGTAGCCATCTTCAGGAGTGCCCACTGGTGTCTTTTGCCAAAACAAGACAACTAAATCTATGTGCAGGGGTGAAATAGCCTGGGAAGCTATTCATGGGCCACCAAAGCCAACAACCCGAGAACACCGGGTTCCTCAGCATGACCTCCTGCACACCCACCTTGCACTGCACACAGATACATACGCAACGGAGAGGGAAGAAAACAAGTCATGCTCCACTGCTCCATGCAGCCAGCATGAGCTCCAGTGCCTAACCAACAGTCCTCTGTGACTGCAGAGCACCTAACCAGCAACATCCTAGCGAAGCTACTACTGAGCACCCCACAGCTGCATGAATAGCTTAGCAGCACCATTTGCACACAGCAGCACTGTTTGCAGTGTGGCCTTCTTCATTCCTATTAAATACAGCCCCAAAATTATTAGCATTTCCCTCTACCTAAATTCTCATCAGAGGGCTGGCAGTTTTCTAGCTGAAATATTTCTGTGAAGTCACAGAACACTGATTGCGGGTTTTCAGAAATTATTCTATATTTTCCAAGAGCAAAAAGTCTCAGAGGAAAATGATCAGAAGGATGGAGCACTTCTATGAAAAAAGGCTAAGAGAATTGGAATTGTTCAGCCCAGAGAAGCGAAGGCTTCAGGGAGACCTTATTGCGGCATTTCAGATCTTACAATGGGCCTACAAGAAAGATGGGGAGAGACTTTTTAGCAAGGCTTGTTGTGATAGGATGAGGGCTAATGATTTTAAACTAAAAGAAGGAGATTCAGGCTGGATGTGAAGAAGTAACTTTTATAATGAGGCGGTGGATGTGCCACTCCTGGAGACATTCAAGGCCAGGCTGAATGTGGTTCTGGGTACCCTGATCTAGTTGAAGATGTCCCTCCTCATTGCAGGGGGTTGGACTGGATGAACTTTGAAGGTCCCTTCCAACCCAAACTACTCTGATTCTATGAAAATGAGCAGAACCCTGTTCTAACTCTGGTTAAATGATAAGAGCAAGATCTTTCTGCATAGAATCACATTTTTTAATACTGAATAAACCACGAGACTTCTGCCTCCCATCTGAACCAGACCAAGAAGAGAATATTACTGCAGAGCAGTGGTACAACACCCACACATCCTCCATATACCACTAATAATTATCTGGAAAGACAATGCTGTGAGAATGTGACTTGTTTAAGAGTCAGACACCCACCATGGCATTTGAGATAGTTTGTGTCCATCCCCCTCAATGCCCAGCTCTGTCAGCTTATTCTAATAAAACAAACAAACAAACAAATATCTGAAATTGCATCAAAGGACCAGGTATATGTTGAGATGTTGTGTTTCCAGCCCGTTTGTCCCTAGATTGATTCAGGAGCCCCTCTCCAGTTTTGTAAATCAATTGATTTACAAAAGCAGCCTATCTGGCTATAGACTTCTCGCCTCATTTCACATTACGAGTGATTTTAGAGTGATTTGGCATGCTTACTGCCCCTTTCCTCAGGGAACTGCAAATGTACTAAATGGGAACTAGATTACACCATCTCTTTTGGCCACCAGAGTCTCTCCCTCTCTGCAGTAACCTGGTTGAGGGGTGACAACATCAATTGTCAGATTGCTGGTGAAATATTTCCTCTGCAACTGCTAGCCACTGCCAGTTGATAAAATGGAGCAAAACAGACTGAAAGCTGCCACAGCAAGGGTCAAGTTGTTCTATTTATTTTCATGTTAATAGACCAGTGTTATTGATGATGCTGGAAGGGAGCAGCTAATACCTCCTATGCAATAGCCCATGGCAGTGACACTTTATTGTTAAGCTCTTTTTGATTTTGTTTAATAGGAGCCAGTAGGAAGAAATGGGTGGTGTACAAGGTGCAAGATCGTCATTGATCATAGTTTGAAGCTTCTTTCAAGACAAGTTCCTGTTTCTGCACATGCCCTTCCTCCTTGAAAATTGAAGGAAGGAGATCAAATCGGATCCTTGAAAAGAAAGATCAGAGCCCTCGTTTTGAAGGGAAAATGAAACTGATTTAAAAAAGGAGTCTTTAAAAGAAATAAAAAGAGCAGATCTAAGGATCAGTCTGTGGCTGAGAAGCCATTCAGTGACAGCAGCTAGGATTTGACCTTGCGGTTGATGTGAAACTCATTCAGCCTTCAATTCTGTAGCCCTAATATGATTTCAGGATGTTAGGATTAGAAAGGCTGCAGCTGGTCCTCTCAATGTTGAGTTACCTGCCGCTGACGGAGAAGCAGCAGCAACTTGTTCCGGTCACCAGCTTCACCCACTGATGATGGGAGGGCAGTAACAGTTACCAGCTTCGCTCACCCATGATGGGAGAGCAGTAACAATTACCATTAAGGTAGCACTGCTGCGCCTACCTCTGCCTACGGTTCAACTTCATGATCTCTATGCAGTTTGAGGGCATCCTCTGCCTCCAGCAAAACAACCGCTGATGCCTTTTCTAGGAAGGAGATGGAGCAGCTTTCAATTTTTAACAGCTCTGGGTGATTGCTCATTGGCCAAGTTCTGCCCTTAGTTGCAAATCAATATTGACTGAGACTGTTCCACCAAACTGATCATGCTTCCTTGACCTGTGCCTTTTAAACTTTAAAGGCTGCTCTATGTTGCTTAGAGAACAGTTTAGGTAAGCAGGCACTGTATGTGGAACAGCAATACATGACCAGGCATTTACAGAGGAAGGTAACAAGGCTTATCTTTTGCTCTTGTGGAAATTTATTTCACAGTCAGAACAGCCCCAGGGAAGTCCTCTGCCTCCCACACAGCATTACTGCAATAGAAGGTTTCTTGTACCAGGGAAATGATTTTTGCAGTTGTTCTCCTCATCCTAAGGCTTTATGCAAACATTTAAAAATAGTTTTTACTGTTCCCAAGATAAGAACAAGGTCTTCGATTCAACATATTCTATGGAAAGCAACTGTGAAGAAACAGGAGAAATTTGAAGTGATTTAAAAACATTTGGTGTCAGCAAGCTGGGCAGCAATGCTTTCTGCTGGCTAAGGCTTCCTTAATATGCTTTGCTGTATGTCCATTAATGTCATCTGGTTTTTAAATGAGTCACCTTAACTGAGGACAATTTTGTATCCATTAGGTTGAAGACAAGTTGTAGAAAACTTGTTTTATTAAAGCTGAGAAAGAACTGTATTGCTTAAGGCATCTTCACTTGTTGCCTTCCTCGGTAACTGGTGATAAACAGCTATGGGAGGAGAGAGGAAATGCTAGCATGACAGCTGATATCAGTCATGGCTTTCAGACTTCAAAAGCTGACACCCAGCCATAGCCTCCCTCTATTCCCCTCACAGCTTCATACAAGTTTTGAGAGACTTGTGGAGAAAAAAGTTGATTTACAGAATATGGCAGTAGGAAGAAGACAAGGTCTAGTGGCAGACATTCCTTTCTTAACCTTTTGGGGACCCCCAAGAAGAATCCATCAGATTTTAGTACGCTTCTCAAGGCCTTACTGTTTTCCTGTGGTCTGCAGAGAGGTCTAAGAACTGAGGATCAGTTCCTGCCCAGCATCTATTACCAACAGGGGACCATCCATCACTGACTTTAAAATTATTTCCATTCCTTGTCATGACCTGAATCCATGTTGTGACTGATCTTAAGTGTTACCTTCAATTAGAGAAACTTGTAACAATCTTAGCATTTTCTTTGTGATTGCTGGAATGGGAGGTTTGCTATCCCATAGCACTGCTAGGTGGCATTTCTTCAGCATTGGCCCTGCTATGATGTATTAGCAATAGGAATAGGAAAGTTCTCCCTGAATGATGTGGTGCTTATTTTAATCAAATGTGACGGTAGTTCTTCATGATTCTCATATTAGTTAAAAGATCATGGAACAGAGCCACAAGGTTTGGGTTAAGATGCCATTAAGATAATCATTCATCATAGCACATCACACACAGTGTTTCTTTTCTTACACTGTTTTGTGCATGTGGAAGACTTAAGGACCAGTTCTTTTTTAGAGTAAAATGCAATTAAGAAATATGTTGATGCTTAACATTTGCGATCTGATTTGAAGTATTTGATCGGAAATTTTAAGCCAAAGGCTCTATTTAAGCAAAATAAAAGTAAAATCTCCTCATCTTTGATGCTGATTCTGTTCATAAACCTTCTGGGCTATCATCAGCTTTGTTCAATGAACTAGTGGTGAACAGCCCAGAGAAACACTGTATCACATGGAAATGCCAATAAACAGCAAAGAGGGAGCCAGCGAGGTCCAATAAAACAATTAAAAATCAACATAAAGCATGGCTATAGCACTTCATTCAAGCTAAATTAACCATTACAGCACTAATGCACACTGCATTATAAGGTTTAAATTACACGAATACTTATTTAGGTTTGGTGAAAAACTGCTCTGTGCAGCAAACGAGACAGGAAAAGGACAAATGTTAATCCACAGAACTACTGAGCAGCCTTATTTCAGTGTAACAAACACTGGAGTTCACAGAGCTTTATTAGCCCAGATGGTGTGTGGGCTAGATGATTAGCCAGAGATGTGTGTGGAAATGAAGTTCCACCATACATCATTATAGAAACATAGTAACAGGTTATTTCCTGAATTTCTGGGAGACTACAAAACTGCTGAGGCCTTAATGAGCCTGACAAATGCTGACTGCAGGTACTGCAGTTCTCACCCATTTTATTTTGGAAAGGCATAATCTGGTCAGTGTGACAGTTAAAAAGAGGGCAGTGAGTCTGACAGGGACTTAGTTCAGCAGCTGGTCCTGATCACAAAGTACACATGTGAGATATATGTGTACATGGGAGATGCAGGGAGAAAATAAATGAATTCCTTTATTAGATGAAGCCAAAAGAGGTATGCTTCCCTTTCAAAAAGAAAAACCAGTGGAGGAAGTGGATGCATTTAATAAATATTTCTGGTTGATTTTTGTTTCATTGAAGAAGTAAGTTTTACAGTATGAAGTTACATTCAACATTGGATACAGTACATTCTGAAATGAAACAGTGAAACATAAATCACAATATTTCTTATTTACAAGCTCTGGAAAGAAAATGTTTTGAATTTTTATAACCTGTTTTCAGTTTTCCTTTACAAAATCTTTGTGTTTCTGTGGGCCAGGTGAAACGTGGGGTTTTTCTTATGTGGCAGCTAAAGATGCAGGATGAAAATTCCTGATGTCCTGTCAGGATTTTGTTAAAGCTGAATAATTTTCAAGAAATATTTGATTTTGATGTAACTTAACATTCCAATAGAGAAAGCGCTCCATGGAAAATTTTCAAGGAAACTTCAAGAAATGTCTTGTGGCATGCAAAAAGATGACTTTGTTGAAGAACACTATTAGGAGGACTACTTTACAAAAGTAAAAAAGCCTATGATTCTTCAGCTCTGCTCTTCCTCTGTTCCAGGCATGTTTCAACTAAAGAACTTTGTCATCTTACACAGAACCCTCCTCATTCTGCATAAGGCAGAAAATGTTTTGCAACAAGCCATCATACTTTATTTTTGATATCTGAGGTTTGTTACCACACACTATCCTGAGAACATCATCAATAAAAAGATACTCATGGCAGCCATCTATACTGGTACTGGTCAGCTCTTTTAAAACATTCAGCAGCAGGAGGCACATCATCCCCATTTTTCAGAAAAGAGCTAGTGATTGTAAGAGCTCTTTCTAATGTGCAGTGTAAAATATGGCATTTTACATAGTTCAGATAACCTCATGGACGGCTAAGTGGAAAGCTAGTAAGAGTTATCAAACACTGTTAATCCTTTTGGATGGACCCTACAGTCTATCCATATTTAAAAAGGACAAGCTGCACTAGCCACTTTTTTTCCTTAACAAACATGTTTACAAAACCCATGGAGCAAGATGGTGAAAGTGGTTTCACATGCAGAGGAACATATGTCTTCTGATGGTGTCATGCAGTAAGATGACAGCTCACGGAAGGTGGTTTCAAGTTTCTGAACAGATTGGTGCCAGGATGGTATTGCTGCTAAGTGAACATGCCAGTCAGGATCAGAGCTGACTCTTTCATGTTATAGTAAATCCAGATCGGACCCTGGCAGAATGATCTCATTAACCTCATGACTCTTGATCTCTCAATTATGTCCAACTCTCCACTCACAGAAGAATTTGGGATGAGTCTGGCTCCAACAGGAATTTATTTCCATAAATGATCTATTTACATTGACTTGGAGGTCAGCATCTTTTTTTAAAGACAGTCACACTGAGTAGGGATTATCTATTCTTTAGAGATGCTGTAATGGTCTAATAATACAGATGAGGGACCAACAGTGTTGTAGAGAGATATTTAACATGTGAATTCATTTGCCATCTGGAATTTCAGAAAGAAAACTGAAAATGGTGAGAAATGTTGAAAGTGACACTTGAGATTTACTGCGCTCATGCAGTTATATGAACTAGTCCTGACTAGACTAAGGAAATTCCCTTGTTCAGAAGTCATGTGAAGTTTAGGGAGCAGCTAAAATGTACTGGGAACATACTGAGCATGAAAATGAATAGGCAGTACCAGTGTGGAAAGAGAAGGAGGTCATAGCTCCATGCTTCCACAGAAGTTATCAACTCATTAATGGGAGAATATTTCTGACTGGTTTTGTCTAGTAAAAGGGCTCTGCCTCAATGTTGGTATCTTAATTCTGTCATTATTTCTTCTGCGACCCCTGATGTCATGGTTAAAGTAAAACCAGGCACAAGAACCATTGCTGCTTGTTCTGTCTTAGAGTCACAAAGAATGCAAACCTTCCAAGGAAAAATCAGGGGTGAATTTGGCAGAGAAGCATGCTTGTTTCAAAGTTCACACACTTCCTAGAAATTCTGTTTGAATGAAGTGACTGCATTTTCATTACAGAAATACCTGACCAACCTTGGATCAAGAACTTCTTTTTGATGAAAGATTCAAGTCCTCATAGAGTTAGGCATGTATTTAAATGTACCAGGGAAAATGCTTAGGATTATCCATGACAGTGAAGATAGACAAATTACATTTTTGTTAGAATGGAGGGGGCAGGAGCTAACTCATAACCTCCAAAGGTATCTTCAAAGTAACTCATGATACATCGATTCCCAGCGTCATCAGAGTACTTTTTAAACTGTTGCCACTGTTACTCTCAAACGAGTTAAATTCAGCAGTTTGCAAATGAACTGGAAGAATGCTTTCCTAAAAGTGATACAGTGAAATGTACCAGGTCCTCAATAGGAAAAATCCATCCAGCACTCAAGAAAACATTGATTGCATATTCAGATTTGAGTGACCATGCAATGTTTATTTACCCTTCTGTTAGTGTGATATGTGCATTCATTACTGCCATAATTTAATTCTGCACCTCTAAAATGGGTGACCATGAACTTTCTTGAGTGGCAAATTCCATTCTGTGCCCTTCATCCTGAGGTTTGCCCATGCTTGTCCACATCTTTCAGTCTTAATATGAGCTTGTCTGTAAGTCAATTGAAATATAAGGTTTTTCATCTTCTGATGGGCCATCATTCTTCATTAGGTAAAATAATGACCACTTCTTTTGCCAGTATGCTTGTTGGTGTTGTAGGAACAATAAGCCTTAATCGGTAGCAATAGATATCAGAATCTGACCCTTTCAGATTTCCCTAGATTTGAACTGCTTTCTCTACTAACCATGAAATGTGCATAAAGACATTCAGTGTAGCTTGCATGTGGTAAAAATGAGAGCTACAGAACTTTGAGTTGTGTCTAACACTGAGATTTCCTAAAAGTACTGTGCTGCAGCTGGCCTTTAGTCTCTGGTCTATTTTTAATAAACGTCAAGGAACTATCCCAAACTAGAGGCAAAAGTACAAACATGGAAGGTGCAATGGCTCAGTACAATTATTTACTCAAGATCAGACTAAATCATGCTCAGTCACAGAAATCAAATCTACCTTTAGAATTGTTTCTGTATTCTTAGCCTACTTTATTTATTATTAAATTATTCCTAGTAACCTGCTCAGAATCAAAAATTCTTACTAACAACCAACAGAAGATCTTCCTCACTTTTACCTCCATAGCTGGCCAGTTGTTGTGGCCCTGGGTGCTTGACCTTTCCCATGACACTCTTGAAGGATCATCAGTGCCTGGTACCATGAACTTGGCACCATACCCAGTACTCAGCCTTCCTGGCCTGGATCCAGTCTCACCTCCACAACACAGCACAGGCAGGACTCATGAGCAGCACCAGTAGGGAGGAACTGCACCTCTCTAACTCTGTGGTTCATGAGGGAGCAACATGAGGGAAATTGATAACAGAGGTGGAGGGGGAAGAGCTGCACTAAATGTTCATCACAGCACAGGGCCTTCATCACATATCTCCATTGTGATCACATGAGAAAGTGCCTTTGAAGGCTCATAACCAGCACCTCCAAAACAATGACAATGAGAAATGTTCTTCCTACATCCAACTATTTTTATTGCACTTTTAATGTACACACAGCAGATATATTTCCTGTTAGGGATTTTTCCTAAACTGGTTGCCAAATGTGTGCAATATTGTAGCCCTAGGGCTCAACTAAACCTTAACCTTTTTATTATTCAACTCACAAAATAGGAGAGCCCTTAAAGAGAGCTTGAATGTACGTATCCCAGCTCAATGTGTTACCTGGTGCCAGCATTTGCCTGTGAATTCTACTCACTGAAACGCATCTCATGTGATTCCCAGTGGGTTTCAAAGTGTATGACAAGAAGTCTTTTATCTTTATTACCTCTTTCCTACCATTCAAAATCTCCCAATCACTTTCTCTTTCTTTCCAGAGTAATGATGGCACCTTATAAAAAGCTATGTGAAGAGAAATACCAAGAGAGTAATAAAGACAAATATTGATATAATGCAGCAATTTCAGAAAAAAAATAAAATAAAATTTATTGTCAGTCATCAGGCTATGAAAAGAGCAAAAATAGATTACTTACATCTGACTTAAGTTTCTGATATAGCTGTTATATTGGAAAACCTGTTAAGCCCTCAGGTACAGATCCATTAGCTTCTGCCACAAACCTTAACAGGCTCTACAGAGCAAAAAAGACAAATGTGGTAGCCACAAAATTACCATATCCAGTCAAGTGGTGTGACCATGATAACAGTCTTCAAACATAATGTGCTTCTGCTTTCTCTTTATTTTAAGCATTCTGGTAAATAATACTGACTTTATTATTGTTCAGACATGTCCCACTCCTAACCGTCTCCTGAGACATACAACACTACATTAAGTCAGCAGTGACTAGCAATAAAAGGAATGAGCTAGAAAGGTGCAGTCCAGTGAGAGCTAGAAACAGTTTATCTGCCTGAGAAGCAAAACATATCAAGGAGACGAGTCATGTGTTTTCAAAAATCGAAAGCCACTCTTGAAAATGCACCACCTCCTCAAATTTTCTGTGCACAAATGGCTGATGCCACTTCTGAGGAAAGCTGATTTGGTTTAGTCAAGAAATGGGAGTGACGAGTTGATATGTGTTTTCAAATCTTTGTTAATAAACTGATCTATATTTTAAATCACTAAGTCATTCACTGGATTAATAAGCATACCTGTTCGTGTGCTTCAGCAGTGCATGAGGAGCCCACACAATTAGCATGCTAAACTGACAAGAAAATTGAACTGATTTACCTGTCACACCCCTCCAAGAACAGCTCATTCCAGTTTGGGTGCTGCTACCACCAATTAGGTATCTTTGGATTCAAGAGGAAATCACAGCTTGCTCCCATATTGCAAATCAAGTGATGGATGGCTTAAAATAATGCCTGTGGGGTACAATGGCCTCAAGATCCCACTCCTGTGCTCTCACTTCCTTCTTGCAAAGAATTTTATATCTTAATCATGGACCGTTAATTACTTTTATGTAATGTAAGAAATAAGGCAGATGTCTGAAGAGTAATTTAAAAATGAGGTAGCCATGTAACTTAATCTAACATGTTTTTGAAGTCTCTGATCAAAGACTAACCCCAAGAGAGCCCTGAGAATCTCAGCTGTAACTTCACTGGCAGTTGAAGCCCAGTTGTGGGCCATGGAAATAGACACACAACAGTGTACGTACCACCTGGTCTCCCGGCAGTTCTCGTCACTCATTTCTTGACACTTTATGTCAACTGGGCTCATGCAAGTCAATTCACAGAGCAGCGTTCCTCTTGTGGACTGGCCATGGGACTTTCACATGGTTGAAGACAAGCAAAGTTTAGGGGTCTACCTCCACTAACAATAACACAGCTGCATACTGTTAAAGCAGTTGGTGGTTAAGTGAGAACTAATAAATAATGGTATGTCCTGCCTGCTGCAGTGGAATGCAGTGCAGGGGGAGCAGGCAGAGCCAGCAGTGCTTGGGAGATTTCATTTGCATTACCCAAAGGTCAAGAATCACAGCCAGAGTTTACAGCTTCAGTATACTGGTATCACTTTTAAAATGAGATCCCCTGTACTAAGAGAAACATTGTGATGAACCAGTCAAGAGGTTTTCTGCTTTCTACCGTGGATACCTCCATGGGCCATAACATGACTTGTTTGAAACTATCCTTTGCATCAGGGCCTTTAAGTTTCTTTGTCATACATACCTTTAGGAACCTGTAGTAGGTCAACTGTAGGCATTAAAAGCACAACTGTGTATGTTTTATATTCCATATTGTCAGATTTTAAGCAAAAATGATTGGCTGTAAAGATAATACTGGAGAACAGTGATGCACACACAGTAATACTTGGAAGTAAATGAACTTTAAACAGACCAATGATAAAACAAACACTTGTAAAGTTATTAGTTCTATTCTACTGCTCTAATTAATCAGAAGACACCATCTCTAGAAGGAAAAATTTTTGGAAAATTGGGAAATTCTTGTTTTGTCTCACATTTGCAGCCTTGAAATCTGAGAAACGCTGAAAAAGAAAAACATGTAGTTAATTCTAACAGGAAAAAAAACAAAGCCAGAATGAATGGAAACACTGCCTTATTAATGCCTGGAAGATGATGATTTGATAATACCTCATCTCTGATTTTGAAACATCTCTTTTTATTTTTCTTTACTGTAGGTGTTTAAAATACATTTATCATCTATCACATTACATATAGGTGTCTGATTTCACGTTCCCCTGCTCTGGTATGGCTGACATTCATCTTGTATGCAAAGTTATGTGAAGACTTTAAATTCCTCGTATCCACTGTTCTGCTACGGGACAGGTTTCAATAGGAGCCAATAATGGTATATTCTCAAAGATACAAAACTGTTTCTTGGTAAACTGTAAACTCAGATATGTCAGCAAGTTGGAACTGCAAAATTAAATTGCTTATAATAAATAGTTTTCTTATCAGGAAAAGAAAAACATTCACTACAAAAAGATATGATCAATATAAACTTGAATAGCAACATATTTGTAGGTATATTTTAAAGGTTATGTTGTTTTCATGATCTTCAGAAATTCCCTCATAATGCAAATAGAACTGAGCACCTAAGGCAAATGATTTCCTGCAAATATTTGCTTACACTTTAAAATGAAATTGCCTCATTACTGCTTGTTATCTGTTGCTGTTTACTCCCCATAGATAGTCAGATAAAAGATGTATTTATGCTTGAAGATACAATGGGACTAAAAGCATTTGAGCTTACCTCTGCTTTTTTTTCCTGTATAAATTTGATTAAACTGCATGTATTTCTTGCAGACATCCAGCTCCCAAGGAAAGCAGTGGGCACTAAATGAAAGCAGTGGGCACTGCATGAAAAAGTAGGAAAAGAGTGCCAAAGTGCTTTAAGGCTCTATAACTTAATCATAGTTTTCTTATTCTGTAAAGTGAAGACAAATTTAGTAGAATAAAATATTCAAACCAGCAAAGTGTTTTGTCATTTCAGTAGCAGGACTTGTACAGGAACTTCATTATACATAGGCTTATCTCTGCATCATGAGCTGGGTTTCTCTCTGCTCCAAAACAAGATCTCTCTACCAGACTGCAGTGAAAAATCTTGCTGAATTCTCATCTTCAGCCAGTTCAGATTCTATGGGCTGTTTTCTATTATTTGGCTGGCTTACATTCAAGTGCATCTCACCTAGAGTGAGAGGAGCTTTGGGGCTCTGCTCTTCAATACATTAGCTATAGCTGCTGCTACTGGACAATGGGTCTTCCCTCTTTCTGCACTATACTCTCACAAGTAACAGCCTTTCAACCCAGGTTCTGACTAGAGTTTTCTTGGCAGTTTCTTCACAAGGCAGAACTCTCATGATAGGTCATGCATAAGCACTGATCTCTCATATAGTTGAATACTGAAATGACACATAATCAAATGCAGATTCAAGATTCCCTGTTAATTATACAGCAATAGTTTTGCCAATGCAACAGAATTTCAGAAATAAAAAACCCCAAACTATGGCTATATGTAGGATACAGACATAAGAAACTGCATGAATCAATAGACTGCTTTCTCTTAACAGCTACAGAGGACCCAGTCCAAAGGCACAACAGCAATCCATTTCTTAGAATGCAGACACCTGGATTGTATGTGAAACTGCATGCTGAGAGAGACACAGTTGCTCATTACTGTTAGAAATTATATATTTGATGTGAACTCTAAAAATAAGGAAATCCAGAACTCTAACCCTTTGCCCAGGTTTTCTCTGATCCTCAGCAACGTTTGATGTTCTGACACAATGTACTTTAACAATGACTCTATGAAAAGAAAATTCAGTCTTGAGGTTCCTATTGAGGATGGCAGCTGTTTATACTTTATCATAAAACACAGCTTGTTCTTGTTATTCATCACTAACCCTGAGAACGAAAGCAGCACCTTTCATACATTTGCAATTGGTTGAAAATTAAATTCCTTGTTTTAAGGCATCAAAAACATCAAATAGCTTATATGTCAGTGCCTGACAAGGTAAAGGAATGGATGAAGACTACAGTCCTGCTTCTAAAATTAAGCATCCTTAAATTAAAAAAAAAAAAACAAAAACAAAACACAAAAAACCAAAAACACCAAAAAAAAACTCCCAGTGACAAACTGGTCTCCCTCAGATTTTTAAATAGTCAAACAGTTATGTAGATAATAACCCATACAAGGAAAAAAGCCACAAACAAACAAAAAACAAACCCCCAAACATCAAAAATATCCCAGCTTGTAAGACTGACATTGGTATCCTCTCAGCTGCTCCTTCATAACTTTGAATCCAGAAAATCTGAGGTATCAAGTGAAATGTAGCAATCCAAAAGCAGCAACAAGGTCCTAGGAACATGCACAGACTTATCTCAAGGTGTTGAAGGGATTAAATGCCAGAAATATTGGCAGCCAAGAGCAAAGGAAGGGAGTTTACAACTTCACACTTAAATGTTGAGCCTGCTCATCTATTTACTTTCTCCAACTGCTATTTCTCCTATGAACCCTCTGCAAGAAATAGTCCCTTAACTCGAACTTCAAGCATAGTTTTTGAACTTCTGAAAGCCCATGGCATTCACCCACACCAAGCCTTGCTGTGCACTGAAGTATACCTTGTGATCTTGTGAGGTATGGAAGACATATAGAAAGACACATAGGTAATGCAGTCCAGGCTCAGTGTAAAGCACACCTGTGCTCTAAAGGCTGGCTATTGGCTTTTAGAAGTGCTAATAGGGAGATGAGGTACAGAAATGTAGGCGTAGTTTTGGCCTGTTATTCCACTAAGAATAAAAATTAAAACCCATGAAGTAATAAATTCTACTCTTACTGCTGTAAAACATTTGTAAAGTGTAAACCCTTAAAGTATGAATCTGACTGGATGACTCAGACATTATTTATACTTTTTTTATGATTAACTTTTTGCTGGCAACATCACCATATAAAATACGGCACCATTCAACACTTTCAAGATAACATTATTGCACACCCTAAAATTAAGCATCATAAATTCAGTTATCCTTGGAATAATTACATTAAAGTTTCACTGGCACTTTGGAGAGTCTTTGATGTTATAACTTTAGCTTAAAATAGTGACCAATTTTAAACTAAACATTTGCTTAACATATTGTCATGCAACGTGGATATAATAGTAGTTTGGCTCTGTAACCTTGGTGGTTTTCATTAGTCTATAACTTTTCATTGTCATTTATCTAAACTACGTAAGCATTAAGTCTGTTGACTACAACCAGTACACCAAGGCCAAGTCCATTAGAGACAAAATGTCTCTTTATTAAAAAGTTCTTTGAAATGCATTGTAATTTCCAAGCATTTTTTGGGAATGTATTTTTTTTTAGTGCCATGAATTTTACTACAACTACTTGCAAAGACGATATGAGAGTAAAAGTGTCCAAGAACCTCAACCGTAATTACAGGAATAAACCTAGTAGAGGCCTTTGTAACAAGGACACTTACAAGCAATTTTGATTTGACAAATTACATTAAATTTATCTTAATTCTTTTTTACAGAAGAGTAAGGCTTTGGAAGATCACAGAATTGATTAGGTTGGAAAGGACCTCTAAAGGTCATCCGGTCCAACCCCCAAAGATGAGCAAGGGCAGCAGGTGCTATACATCTTGATAATGATGAGGGGGTTTGTATTTTTATCTCACAAGCAAAATTCATTAGATAATTCCAAAATTAAGTGGAAAGACACACAAAAATAAGTACCAATATTTCTCTATCAAAATTAATGTGTTTATTAACTGAGTCTACTTTATACTTACCTGCTATTTAGATTTGTTATTCCAAAAGTGGAATAGACAAGAGATTTATGAAAACACTGGAACAGGGATTAAAAATCAAAATGGTAATGACAAATTGAAAATGTTACCTGACCAATTTAGCAACCACAGAGACGGTTACATGTGAATGAATAGTGAACACAGACAGCCATTTAGCAGGAAAGGTTGGAAATTTGGAGGCTTGCAAGTAGAACATGAACCCGGAGCAAAACGGGCAAGACAGCTCTTTCTTTTCTGCAAAATGTGCAAGTTTAAACCAGAATAGCATTCCCATTTTGGGAATCACATTTGGAGAATGATGTGGACCTAGCATAGGGAGCCCAGAAACTGGCAAAAGAATTATTAGGGATCATGAAAGAATGCGAAAATTTAGGAAGAAGGAGGGTCGTTCAGAAGATTGAGGAATACAGCAGTCTTCACAAAGAAAGGCTGCCTCAGAAAGGATGGATATGTCTGTTCTCAGTGGTGACAGAGGCTTAAAGTGCTATGACAGAAGTGGAGGTTAGGCCTCAGAAAAGGTTTCGTTTAAGCCAATTAACCACTGGAATATATTGCCTGTGTAGAGTCTTTAAACAGGTAAACCAGGAACCTGAGCACATGCAGGTGGAACTGATTCTACCTTACAATAGGGTTTCCAATTGGCCTTACACTCCATGATTGTCCTTCCATAGTCACTGAAGTTTCACTGCACTCCTTCCCTGGACTCTCCTTACCTCTGTATTTAGCTTTCAGCTCATTCCTAAAGCCTCAGCCACCCTTCTACTCAAGAAATCACAGGGAATGATATAATGAGCTGATGTCATACTCCTGTCTGCATGTGGGTTATTCTTGTCTTTCATTTGCATCTTCCTTGTATATTAGGAAACATACACCATCCTGTGTGCATGTGTGTACGCACACGTGTGCTTTTTAAACCCAAGAAGCTCCCATTCCTGATTAACCTTAAAATGCCACCGAAATAAACCTTTGGTAACACATGCTTCTTAATCAGTTGCATCAGTATACCTCACAATGCCATTTCACAGTTATGATGCCATAACTCTGTAGTAGCTGGGATTATACAGTATACAGGGGTGACACATATCTTTCTAAAATAACAGTATGAGTAAACATCTAACAGCAACACTAGTTTAGATTATGTCATCAGTTTTGAAGAGGAAATGACCTCAAAGATTAATGAGGAATTCTGCCTAGAAGTCAAAGATATGACATAGTCTTATATTACTAAGCAAAAGCTAGATAGGATCTAACCTACTTCAAACAGATCAGCCTTTAACAGAGAGAAAAGAAAAAGGCAGAGTACCAAAAGCCCATATTTATCTCTGACGTAACACTGACGAAGCCAAGAGAATTCCTTGAAGGTCAGTGTGCCTCAGAGTGCCAAATGGCAAGTGCCGCAGGTCATCCTGTAAGCTGCAAGGTATGATGGATGGAAAAAGCAATGCCGTTTTCCTTTCCTATTTAGGAAACATTACACTAAGAAATAAGATACCACAGGACCGTATCTATGGAAAATGACATTATTATGATGTGAAAATGTATGTATCAATTCACTAAACTACTGTATACATACTCCAGGAAGTCCTCTGGAATGAAGAAATCACAAAGTTCCCTAAGAAATTTTATTTTTTTCTATACTGTACCTATAAACATAATTATGCTGTAAATAATAAACAAGTAAACAAGCTTTATAGGTAACTTTCTTGAAAAGCAGTCAGGAATTAAGTGGGCTGTACATTATTTTTTCAAAATCCTAAACCTGGGAGATCATTCATCCATCTGATCAAGTCAGACTTTCTATATTTCTGTATAATCCTCAGACTAGAGATAGTGGTTCCTTCATCCTTAGCGCTGACACCAAACATGATAGTGTTTCCAGACCCCCTTGAAGGTAGGTTGTAAATAGATGGACATTAATAGATGATGACTGGGAACAGAGCACATAAATACCTTTTAAAAAATTAACAAACCTGCATTTCTTTGGACATACGAGCAATAAGAAGAAATAGCCAGGAGAATGTATCTAAAAAGTTCTCATTCATAGCCTGCTTCTGGTTTTACGTTGTGTGATGAGGGCCACTATTTACTTCTGATGACGAGGGGTCTCTACTCTGGCCAAAGTTGTTAGCAACTGACAGTGCTTCACATTTAGCAGTTTCAGACACTCTGTTCAGTATCTTTAACCCATGTTCTGCACTTCCAGAAGGATAAGACCCTTGCCAACAAATTGAGAATTGAGTAGTCCCTGGGAAGGGGGATGAAAGAAGCTGTTAATTTCCCACTATTTCCAGTGCAGGTCTGTGTCACATTGTTTATATCATGCATCATTCATCTGCTGTGATGAAATGCAACCCTGCATGTTAAAAAAAGACCTCTGTACCAGTGAGGATACTCTATCTTTGTGAGAAATGTTTCACATACTTTCCGTGGGCACAAACTGCCCCAGCTTCTATTTAAATCTCTGTAGCTCTCTTCAGAGGGCATTATTCACTGCAGGAGGTCCAGTCAGAAGGTGCTTATCATAAGAAGGGGAAAAGCCAGCATGGCAGCAGACAGCGCCATGGATCCTGAAGGAAAGGCAAGCACCACTCCTGGGAAAAGGGCTGTCCACAAGATCCGAATGGCCAGCATGGTCTTCAGCTTGGCACGAGGATGGCAGCAGTGGGCATCTGACCACCATGTAAAACAAGCCCAAGAGCCCTCTGGATGGGTCCCCCCTACAGAAGACTCATTAGCCCATCCTGTAGAAGAAAGATCCTTTGAAAAATGGCAGATGCCACTTGTCAAGAAGGACCAAGAAAAAGATGATGAAAAATCCTCAGTAAAGGAATCAGTAACAATAAGAGAAGCTGAAAAAAAATCAAGAGAATCAGATGAAGCACTCAAAAAGTTCAGCATTAAAAGCAAAGAGGTGACCAAAACAGTTGTAAGCAAAGCCTATGAAAGAGGAGGAGATGTTAGCCTCCTCAGTGAAAGATATGAGAACAACAATAGCAGCTCAGAGATGGCCAAGCTCAAAGAAGAATCAAATGCTATTGACAGAATTCTTAGTGGCAAATTATCTCCAACCATAAGAAGAAAGTGTTCAAACATGGTATCAGAGCTGACCAAGGGCTGGAAACAAGTGGAACAAGATGACAGAAAACAGGCTAAGAAAGAACTGCTGCTTAGGTGTCATGATGACAGCCTGGATGCTGAGGACAGTGGCTACGGAGAAGCAGAGGACAAAATTGAGCCAGAAGACACTGACCGAGAGGTGACAGCCGTGAGGATTAAACGACCTGCGCCATCTCTGTAAGTAAAATATCTCTGTTACATTATCACAAATGGTCAGCAGCCCCTGAGAAAGGTACAAGTTTCCATGAGGAAGATGGGAGAAAGGCTGAGGAATAGCAGGAAATGATCAAAGATAAAACATTACTCTTGAAGAATATAAAAAAAAAAAAAATCCATGAAATATCCCTCCGCATATCCTTGTGCTTAAGTAGTCAGTCAGCAGTATCTCACTATAGCCTTGGGTTTTACAAGCTATATACATAATAGAGACAGGACGTTGTGTCTGGGAAATGTTAATTGCATTTAGTTCTCACATTGGATTTACCGGTGCATCAAAATCACTACTTACTTCTTAATACTTTAGTCCATATTTCATAGTAACAATTTTTATCTCATCAAGAGCCTACAGCTATTCATTTATTTCAGCAAAGTTGTCTAAAGCAATATACCTGACAAATAATAATTCCAAATACTTATTCAGTATTTTGCTTGATACAAATTGTAAATATTCTCGGGAGTAATTGGCACAGAATGTCCGAATTAGTAATTGAAGGAATTAAAGTAAATCTTACCAAAACCTGGGTTCACTGCTTCTCTTTGGAAGATTTCCACAGATTTAGAATTCATGAAGTCAAAGAATGGAATCTTTCACAGGAGCTGGGACCCCATATGTACATTAGAAAACATCCAGCCCGTCTCAACATCTGCAGGACTCATTTGAATCATGCTGTATGTTATAGATCATTTGACAAAAAGAACATTTGAATCATCAATATATTCTTCAAATTCAATGTCTCTCTTCGGATATGCTATGATAAAGGCCAAGGTGGGGGGAAGTGCGTTCATTGAATATGTTGTGGAAGTAGAAGTATTCCTGAGATACAGAATACTGTAAACTATGTGAAGAAAAAGGAAGCAGACTCTAATACTTACCTATGGAGTTATTACAGGTTCTACTTTAAATTTTGAATTAAGGAGCAAATGAATAGCATCCAACAATTTTGAGTAATACTTCTCTCAGTAAGAGGCTCCTACTTGAAGATTGCAATGCAAAAACAGACACACATGAAATTTGCAGCCCAAGTAGTAAATAAGTAGCAAACAAGTCTCCTACAAGGGCAGAGGAACAGCAGAGTCTGGCAGAAATTCTCCAGGTTCTTTTTTCGGAGACCTTCAGTAGAAACATCTTCCTAGAAGACAGCTACAAGCAGTTGTGCAGGGGCCAGACTTGCCAGTGAGCAGATGCCAAATTAATTTATCCCCCTTCTGCTGGTAAAATATCAAGAGATTCACATACTCAATGCTGCAACATGGACAACTGTAGGCAGTTGTTACAACACTGTTTGCTCCAGTCCTCAGTTTTACAAACTTGATAATGCTCTTGAACAAAGACAGCAGAAAGGAACGTGTGGTTTCACCTGAATTGTTGCAGTGCAAAAGCTCACATGCAGCTGCAAAATGGTGATGAAGGAGAGCGCAGCCTTTGAGGCCAGTGAGCACTGGGCTATGACTAAGGCGCAGCCCAGATGCTGCCTGCTGGCTTTGCTGGGCAGAGAGGACAGCTGAAGGTGAAACTTAAACCAAGGCAGGGCCCAGCTGAGCTCATCCACCTGAGCCTGCAAGGAGGGAAAAGGCTGGCATCAGGACATAGGTTCCTACCAGGAGCAATCCCCCCATGGGGCTCAAGTCTCCACTGCTTCTACTACGTTTCCATCACCAGCACACATGTAATGACCTGAGCAGGAGGAAATCTGAGCTGAAAAGGCAGGATTTTCACCCACTCAGCTAGTCTATGCGTAAAGGGCGAGCACAGCAACAGGGATTGGAGGATCAGGGCCAGTATGTTCATACCATATCCTAATCACCATTTCAGAAATGAGAGCTGGGACCAGCACTGATGAAGATGCCAAAACAAATTCTGTGATCCCTCTGCAGACAGGCAGGCAGCAGCACCATTCCCACTGCTCAGATTTTACACCTCACTACTGATGAGCGTTTACCATGACCGGCAGTAGACCATGACTAACATAATAATGGATTTCAACCATACGGTATTTTTTAGCACAGCGATCTGAGCACACAGAGCTATCTTAACTATTCAGATTGGGGATCAAAATGATGCTTTGCTGTAAGCTGATCAGTTATCTCCCACAAGGAGCAAATGATTAATAGCCATAGTGAGAAATGCTCTCCAGTAACATAGAGCTTGAAAGTTTGTGGTCCCTGCTTTCGGGAGAGACTGCGTGCAGCATCCTTTGACAGAAGCTAGGACCTCAAAACCAAGATTTTACACAGTGAGAAAAGAGGGTACATTTGCAGCAGTTATAGTCTGTAAATAACCTCAATTAAAACAAATTTCTAAATTTATAAAAATGCCATCACAGAAACAAACCACCTATTTTTCTGTTAAACTTTACTTATGTTTTCCTCCCTTTCTAATGTTAGTGCTGCTACCTAGGAAAAACCTGATTAGCCATACTTACTGAGGTGCAAATGATTGAAGTAGCACCTCTGTGTTACTTGGAGCTCTCTTCCAGGGAAATATGACATGAAAGTAATTTTCTGCACTTAAAGTGCTGTTACCAGGACTGGATTTTTTATCTACTAGCTTTTTAAATTTATTTTATAGCCTTAGAACACATTATTTTGGCCTGCTACTTTCAGGAATCTTCCAGTGTGGCTTAATCTTCAACAAAAATGCCATCAGTACATGGCTATTAAAGTATATCTCTCTTTTTCCTCTCTATATTCCAGGAAAAAGGCATCAGTGCCAGTATTACCGTTTTTTTTTCCCTCACATCAGCACCTTCATCATTTCCAGCTGCAGCATTTCTGGAATAAGGTTTCTTAGCAGAAGGCACATTAACTCCTACAGGCATAGGAAACACTCTTTCATTCCTGCCAACCCTTTGCAACAGCGACATGAAACTCAAAATATCAAAAAGGGATCCATACCTTTCTCCTCCAGAAAGGATCATAGGAGACATGGAACATGGACATTGCCCTTAAGGTCCTTTCCAACCCTCACTATTCTATCATTCTATGATTCCAGTTAACAGGTTATATTAGTTAGTTGTTACAGGTGAAGCACTTCTTACAGTGGGCTAACACTCACAACCTTCACTTTGGATCCATGATCCATTGTGTATGTGTGGCATAGACATGAAAAAAAATGCTTCTATGTGTATACAGTTTACTGTGTTCACTTGCCATTAAGCTAAACAATAGGGGAAATGCCCAAATAGCATGGAAACAAGGTTTCCTGCAGTTTGGCAGCTCTCTACTGCTTTGCGAACTGGATTTTGGTTCTCCGGTGTTACTGCTAACAGTCAGCTGACATCACTGGGAGGTTTCAGAGTAACCTTCTGGGGAACAAAATATTAGAAAACAAGTTACTTTGCACAGCCACAGCTCAACATACCCCCTAGCAGAGCTCTGCACAGACACAATGACAGGATGTGGACAGCACAAAGACTAGCTCAGACTACCTATAACTCACTCGCAGCATTTGGGATTGGCCACTAGAGGAAAGAATATCAACAATATGATATTGTTACACACACACAAAACAATAAACCCTCCCAAAATTACCAAGATCTCTGAAGGTCTTTCCTCATCCTTTGACCTTGATATAAATCTCAGTAGCTTTATGCTTCTTTCAGGCTTTTACCCTGCCAGTGGGAATGTGAATTTTAGACTCCAGTACTTGTTCAGAACTTCATTGTTATTTTAAACATTGACATCTATTGCAGGGGACAGATTTTTCTAGACACTACCCTCTGTTTTCCCGACAAGAATAGCTGAGGACCCAGTCCATACAGTTACAGTTATTGTAATCTTTTAAAATCAGAGTGGACAGATTTCAGGCTCTGCCAGGCAGGCAGAACCTGGGAGCTGCATAATTGGCCAAAGGTTTAGAAAGTGCAGGTAACCAGCAACAATACTGCTTTGCTCTCATACAGAATTAAGTCATTCTGGGCGAAAGCTTGTCAAAATGGGCTCAGTTCTAGGTTGTAGGGTGGTAGTGTATGTGGGATCAAGTTGCGATCCGTGAATTTGCTTTTGAGTGCAAACTGAAGAGACTAAAACTCCTCAAAGAAAGACTTTAGAAGTAGTGAACTCATGCCACCTGGTGGCGAGAGTCTCATCTGGAAAAGCAGGGTAACCGAGTCAATATGAAACTTATAGCAGAACTACGTAATTAAATGATCAAATGCAAAGCTGAAATGCCCTTTTTGTTTCTTTCAGCGCAAACAGGATTAGTGAAGAAGCACGCACCAAAGCCCAGAGGAAATACAGCCCTGTCAATAGCCTGAAGGACAAATGGCAAGAATGGAGTGATCAGCACATCATGTCGCAGAAGCTCAATCCCTTCAGTGAGGAATTTGACCATGAACTGTCCATGTCCACACGCCTGTACAAAGGAGATGAAGGCTATGGCCGTCCAAAGGAAGGAACCAAAACTGCTGAAAGAGCCAAGAAAGCTGAGGCCCACATCCACCGGGAGATTAGGGACATGTGTTTCATCATTGAATCCATGGCTAAGCCACGGCCTGATGGGAAGATCCAAGTTACATTTGGGGAACTCTTCGACAGATATGTCCGTATTTCAGATAAGGTTGTTGGGATTCTCCTGAGAGCCAGGAAACATGGGCTAGTAGACTTTGAAGGTGAAATGTTATGGCAAGGAAGGGATGATAATGTCATAATTACTTTATTAAAATAAGCATGCTACAACCAGAACAACTTGTTTTGGAAAACCTTTCTCTTCTTCTCCCTTGCTAATAGCATTTGCACATTTTGAATACAAGATTCATCACATAGAAATAACATTGACCATTTTTTCTAAATGTGTATTTTATAACTACTCCATGGTAACGCAAGCATGCAAATAGATTTTTCTCTCTACCAGGAGGGCTTGCAGAACACTTCAGTTAATTATTACATGAAAAATAGAGAAATCTTACTGAATATAAGCAGCTGATCATAAAAACCAATAGCAATACAAGTAGCTACGAATGAATTCCATTTTTTCACTCGTTCCTACATGCAAGATCTTCCCAATTCTTTTACCTAGGATATCAGTAATATGAAACCATGCCAGATTAGAAGTTCAATGACAATATAGACTCAGACCAAGTTTTCGATCTGTGAAAATGATCCTATGAACCTGTTTCCTAATTAGTTTATTTAAATGCATGTGAAAATAGTTGTATTTGATCATAGAATCAAGGACAACACATTTACTTCCTTTCCAAGTAGGATATAGAGCTATTATTGCAGTATTATTTTGTGGCAACTATTGATACAGCTTACAACATGCAAAGACAAAATCCTTTTTCTAAATGAGATTTTATATTTAATGTATTTATATAACTAATTTATTAGATAGTTGTATATTTAGGGCTATAAATGTTGGGAGACAAAAACCCCAATAGAATGCACAAAAAAGTTTTGGATAGCCACATAGAAAATACCTCCTATGAATGTTGTGCAGTGTATCATCAGATTATCTATGTAAATATGGTTCTTATAAATACAGGGAAAAATAACATGCAACATATAAAAAAGTCAGGTACTTGTACTGTTCTGTATAACAAAAACTGACTACAGTCAGCATCTCCCATTGAAACGTATGTCTGTGAGAAAAGATACAAAACTGTTCATAACCAAAATCAACTGCCTTTAAGGGAAATGGTGTTTCGTTCTATACAGGAACACTGGCCTAATTTTACAGTATTTGTCATTTGAACCACACTGATGCCACTGCAATAATATATTTTGTTCCACGTGATGCTGAAGAGGAGTAAGTGCTAATGAACTAATACTTCTAGGTCTTAAAATTGTATTATGCACAAAGCTGAGACCTTTTAAAGGTCTGTAATGCTTACTGGATTACATAGATCACCGGCTTCTCTCAACCACTACTGTACAAATAGCTATCCCGGAAAACATGTGTTTCATGTGAAAAACATTTGTTTCAGAGCAAGATGCCTGGGCAAGTAATATGCACAATGAAAAAGAAGTGGTTTTTTTTCCCCATAAGATTCTTTCAAACTGAAAGAGCAAGTATCTTCTTACAGAAGAAAAGGTATATAAACATCTTGTCTCTGTGATAAAACAAGTATTGCTATCTTATTATGAGAGTACAGATACTCCACTTTGAAGCTCCAATAAAAACAAATCATGTTTGATAAGTTAGTAATCCAAGAACTGATTACCATGTTTATTGCTAAGACCAAGTAAATGATTAATATTTTAGACACAGTTGTATGTTGTGAATCTAAGGAAAAAAAAAATAATTATAGGGCTCAGCGGAACTTATTTCATGTTTTCTTGAGATCTCAGACTACTCAGGCTGACCTGCAAAAATGACCTCTAGGTGTAATACTTGCATATCACAATATTTACTTGCATATTCTTACCTTTACATTTTTATATAATGACTTTCACAAGCTGTCCAAATTGCCTTGAGGATGGTGGTTGTCAAAGGAATATATGAACTATAAATAAAAGCCATAACTGGTTATTTCTTGGGTTATTCTCCCCACACAGTTTTTACCCAGTGAAGAGTGCACCCATGCAAGCCCTGAGCAGCCATTTTCTCCTGGAGAATGCAGTGAGAAATGCTGCCAAATGCTTTACTAAAATGTAAGGAGAAAGCACCCACAGCCTTTTGCTTATTCACTAAGCAGGTCACCCTGTTATAGAAGGAGATTAGACTAGTCAAACAGGACCTGCCTTTCATAAACCCATGCTGACTGACCCAGAACACCTTGTTGTCCGGTAAGTGCCACTGATGGCACTCAAGGTGCTCTGCTCCGTAACCTTCCCTGACACTGAGTTCAGACTGAGAGTTCTGTAGCTCCCCAGACCCTCCTTCTGGCCACTCTGGTAGACGAGTGTCACGCGTACTCATTTCCAGCCAACTGGGACCTCCCCAGTTACCCAGGACTGCTGATAAATGATGGAAAGTGGCTCCATGAGCATTTCTGCCAGCTCCCTCAGTATCCTTGGGTAGATACCATTTGGCCCCATAGACTTGTGTGTGTCTGAGTGGTATAACAGGTCCCTGTCCCTTCTCCCTCAGATTATTGGAACCTTATCCTGCTCCCTGTTCCTGTCCTCCAGCTCAGGGGGAGCTGGAACAACTGGTTCTTACTGTTAAAAACAGAGGCATTAAGTACCTCACTCTCTTCCTCATCCTTTGTCACTGCTTCCCCCCCCCCCCCAACATCCAATCAAGGATGGAGATACTCCTTACCCTCTTTTTGTTGCTAATGTATTTATAGAAACAATGACTTCTTCTTGTGTACAAGAATACCCAGACATATGTGTACCCATACTTACCATATAGGTTAAAAACTAGATCATAGGTTTAAAGAAAGACATTTGAAGAGAAAAAAAGACTAGCCTTCAAGTTCACAAGACCTCTTCAAAAACCTTGCACTTAATTGCTTAGATGAGCTCTATAACAATGTTATCACTATACACATGATCAGTCTTTAGCTCACTACAGGCATCTTCTTAAGGCTCCAATCACAATCACCCCAATGGAATGTTAAAAGCTTTTGCAACAATTTCCATTTTCCCCACTCAAAATATTTCCAATTGGAAAAGAAAACCACATGATTCCACATCTTTGAGTAGGCAGTAACATGCAAAGCCTTCTGAACTGTGAAAAGCAGGTCCTGGTTTTGTGCAAGAGAAATATTAAATATTGTTATATTATGATGCATGGAACTGTTTCATGCAGGTTACATGTTTTACAACATTTTTACTTAAAGATGTGGGACAAGTTTATCCATGGAAAGTAGGTGAAGAAAACAAATCTGAATTAATCAAGAAACAACAGAATTATCCAGTCTTACTCTCCTACTATGTTGTGTTACATTCCTGTGGAACTAGTGTGACCCCTGGCAAATTTAAATATTCTACTTAAATTCAAAGTAGTAGGGTGCCCTGGGTTCAGCAGTTGCAGTCATTTTTCTACTTCTTAGTAGCTGGTGCAGTGCTGTGGTTTTGACGTTCAGCCTGGGAACAGCACTGATAACACCGATGTTTTCAGTTGCTCCTCAGTGATGTTTAGTCTGACCAAGGACTTTCTGAGCCTCATGCTCTGCCAGGGAGGAGGGGAAGCCAGGAGGAAGCAGAGACA
>WYDI02021764.1:0-17573 GCA_009867235.2 Psittacus erithacus | reverse complement strand
GAGAAGAAAGAAAAAAAAATAAAATGGGGAATGGAGGGGGGGGGGGGGGGGGGGGAAAAAAAGGGGGGGGGGGGGGGAAAGACAGGCAAAGGAGTTGAGCTGGAGGAGGCGGGGGAGCTGTGAAAGGCATCTCATAAAAGTCCCATTTGTTGGAAGGCTGCAGGAAGTGGAGGCAGCTTTGGCACACGTGTCCATGGTGCTAAATTAACTGTTAACACAAATAATCAAAGTGCAAGGCCCATCAAGCCGCTGGCGCCAGCAAAATGAGGGAGCGGCCAGGTCAGCGCTGCCTCTCAAGTGAACTGGCTAGCAGGTGGAGACCAACCAGGGCCTCGACAGGATGGAAGTGCTTACAGAACGCACTGACCCACTGACAGAGGAAAACACCGCTGCACTCCTGCTTTCCAGCTATTGTGTGCAGAGCCTCGTCTGTGTGTATTTTTATTTTGCATTTATTTATTCTATCTTATGTAATTTTTTTCCTATTTTACTTTATTTGCTTCTGAAAAAAACTTTTCTTTTTTTTCACTGCAGTGGAGAATTTAGACACCCCGGGGTGAACTGTAGTATAGCTCAGCCTTTATTTGGCAGCAGTGATGAAGAACTGAGCAGTACAAAAAAGAAGTTATCAGGCGCAAAGGCACCAATTGCCCTCCATGGGAAGGCAATTCCCTCTTCAGAAATAAATGCTGAAAAGCAATATGGGAAGGGGCTTTTGTACCTGCTTTGTTCTCTCTCCCTTTCAGAGAGTCCACAGCCCCATTCGGTACTGCAAATATGATGCAGACACTTCGGTAGGTATCATGGCAAAGTAGCCACCCCAGCTGTGAAGCACAGAACCCTACCACAGCCCACGCTGCAGTGGAGGCAGACAGCAGGGTGGTATTTGTTCCCAGCGAGTAGGATTAGACCTGTAAGGAAGCAGGACTGCTCTTACAATCAAATTTGGATACGCGGGGTTCACTGAAAGTCTCAAAGGAGCTCATTGTGTTGTACTGCAGCTATCGCCCTTCTCTGCTCTTGGTGAGTTAGCTCAGTGGAAAGGCTGCCTGGGGAGAGGCTTTCACCACACCGAAATAACAGGAGTCCTGTGCTGGATTCATCAGCTGCTTCACAGCTTCCTGATACAAGGCAGCTGTAAACTCGCTTTAACTGCTCAGTGAAGCCAGGTTTACAATTACTTTGCATGACCAAAGCACTAAAAAGCAATCAGTGCAATGGTGAATCAGGCCCTGGAATTATCAGGATCTTTCGCCTCCTTGTCCAGGTACAATACGTACAGCTAGGTGCTGTAATAAACCACATGTATACCATATACATGTGCTTTGTGCATACATATTCACATCACACACTTTGGTTTGGCTTTTGTTGGATATACATGTATTTGTTACAGTTACAGATGCAGGAGCATATATTCACAAAAAAAAAAACAAAAAACCCACTTGCAGTTATAAGGTGTTACAATAGAAAGCATGCATCATTGTTTAAAATAAAACATGCTCCAGAAGACAAAAGCCAGAAATGAGCACTCATCCTGAATCCAATTACTTATAACTAGAATTACTTATATAATGAGTAATATGATACAAAAAAAAGCATCATTTAAGTGAGGACACATATCTCCAGAGCATCTAAACCTTAATTATGCCTTTAATTCATAAATGGAAGTATAAAAATCCCATGTATTTTTTAAAAAACTCATTAAATTTATCTCAGCGAATAGATAGCAAAATGCCTAATAAAAATCTTAACATAGGGCATAATCATTGCTTTTAGTGAAGAAGTTACTAATAACTAACATTACAAACAAAATCATCATTCAGTGTGGCAGCAATATTCACATATCTCCTTGAGAAAAATGTTTTAGTGAGGTTTAAATTTATAGAAATTATATGTAATCTTCCTTGTATTCCATAGGGTCACTTTGACATCTATCAGTTGCACACTTAGTGTAGATCCAACAACGTGTCATAGTTCTAACAGTATTTAGCCCAGAGCCTTTAATATAGGAGATCACCTTTAATATAGGAGATCACCTTTAGCTAACTTTGTAAACTTTAACTGAACCGTGGCCAGCTGTGTGATCTATACAAAGAACATTCAGGAACTTTAGCAGCAGACATCTGATGTGATCCAAGGAGCAGGTATAAAGATAATTTGCTCATAAGTCAGTTAGATTTGGCAGACTTTTACAGCACAGGAAAATGTAAGATCTCTGAGGAAAAGAACCTGGGAGAGAGACAGAGACAGAAAAACAGAGACGGAAAGGAACAAAGAGAGAGGAAATAATACTGTCATAGGCCAGAATTACTTATTAATTACCCTCTGCCCCTTTCTTGATAAAGGTTAAACCAACTGCACTGGAACCTTCTATGTGTAAAAGTCAACTTAATACAGAGAGAGATTTTCTACAAGGTGAATGGCAAAGTTACAAGCACTGAGAGCTGTGACTTACACCAGAGGCTAGGTAGCCCCTGGTGTATGTGTGGCTTTCAGGGCTACCCCTATGGACACATGACGGCTCCCCTTACAGATACCATTGTATGTGGGCGGGTGGGTGCATGAGTGTATCAGAGATGTCAAGTGCTATCACAGCTACCAAGTTAATGGAAAAGTTATAATTACTCTGAAAAATGGAAACCAAGCGCTTCCTGAGTAGGCAGGAAAAGGGCAATTGCAATTTTTAAAGACTGGAGAATCTTTGTTAATTGAATAAGAAAATTAAAAGAAAAGTCCATTAAACAGAAGGTGTATGATTAAGAACCCCTCTTCTGACCTTAAGCCAACTTGGAGAAAGAATGTCACTGTTAGAGTTTGATAAAAACTATTGAAGATGCAAAGAAACCAAGTCAGAAAAACAAAGTTCCAGACATATAAAGATGAGATTGCTCCAAACATGTCAAGACTGAGTAAGAGCTAACTTGGCTTCTGTCCTACAACCCATAAATCCAGCCAAAATTTGTTATTAGAGTTTTCAGAGTATATTATAGTTAGCCCTAGCTGTGTAATGTTTAGCATAGCCAGTTAAATGGCTATCTCTTTTCCAATATGCCCATTTGTAAAGACCCTACAGCCTTAGGTTTGTTGTTTCCTTTGGCCAAACCTTGGAGCAGGGCTCTCCAAAGCACTTGCCTCTGTTCTGTGCCTTCTGCTGCTTCTGGAACCTGCTGAAGCATGCCACTGCTTCGTTTTGGCATGAGTTTCCTTCCAAAGACCACTCTGGCATGAGAAGACCAGTCCAACAAAAATCTGGGACAACAACTGAGCCGAACACCAGTGTGAAAAAACGAGCATGGGGGCAAGGAGATTTTCCAGTAAGTGATGCAACATATATTACTCTGACCCCAATGCTATTTACATTGGTGTGATATAAGAATGACACCCTTAACCCCCCAGCATACTTGTATTTCTATATTGTATTGTCTTTACGTCTGTCAGGAAGGAATTTCACCTCCCCACTGCTCAAAGCAAAGACAAGAACAAGACCCGCACTTCTGTGTAAGAGAGGAGGAACAAAAATTCCCACTTCTCTCTACAGACCTTAGACAAAATAACTCAGGAGACTGCTGTAGATCCAGACTGGGAAGGAAACCAATCACTCCTTAACACATGGGAAAGAATGTCTCCTAGCTGAAAGAATAAAGGTCAGATAAAAGGGGAAAGTGAGCCTGGGACCACTTGAAAAGCCTTAGCCTGGGGTTTAGAGGCTTTTTTATTAACTAACTTCTAAACATCAGGAACACCAATATCTGTACATGAAAATCATAAAAATTCTCATTCCCCCCAGTTTTTTCTGTTCTTAGCAACACTCAGAATATCCAGAATACGAAATATAATGCAGTGAGATGTCCAAAGCTGTAACAAACAAGGAAGAAAGAAGCAGAAAGGGTTTACCAGAGACAAAGAAGTGATTGGGGAGACACAAAGTATTCTGCACAGAGGTATGCTACTGCTACTACCCCTTGTGTGTACCTTTTGCAAGTTCATTTCTAAATTCTCAAGAACCCAGAGTTGCAGCTGGAGAACACACAGTGTAATGTGGCCAGTACCTTTGGGAATGACCTGTGACTTGGCTCTTATCTTACTTTATCTAGGTAAAGAAAACCTAGTCTGTGCAAAAAGAGAGTCACTAGTCCCATATGGTGCCAACATTGTGTAATGTCCATCCCTAATGGAAGCTCTTCCATATGGTCACTGGCAACCAGGTTCTTGAAGCACAGGGCTGCACAGACTGCAGAACTAGTTATCACAATTTGGGATGGAGGCCATCTACCAACACACTCCAGTGCAAACAAAATTCAGTGGGGTTTCTGCTGCTTATTTCTGTGTTTAATCTCCTTCAGTCATTTTCCAGACAGTGTCAGTGAAACTTCCTCCTCTACAGGATACTACAAGACCAGTGGCCACCCAAAAAACGCATATGTTAAAATGAAAAGTTCTCAGACGTATATTAAATCCTTTCACTCAACTCATCTAAACAAATGTCAGTTCAAAAACACGCTATCTAATGCGAAGAGATTCCTGAGTCTAGTTCCAAGCAAATTTTTGCTAGCCTTATTCCGGCACAGCATCATGCACTAGGTCAAATCCCACCAAGCAGCAGTCATGTTTGTACTGTATGACACCAAAGCAAACCAGCCCTGTGTTCTTCCCCCGCCCCTTTTCAGATCCTGAGCTAGCTCACCTGGGGATGGTTCAGGGGCATCTATGCTGCTTTACCTTAGAGATATGTATTTTCATATCCCTGCCCTTTCTTACAGCCTATAGATGTAAACCTCCTTGGGCACAATCAAAGTGTCAGATAATAAATCTAAAGCACATCAAGAGGTCCGACAGCAAGCTTCCACCTATGCAACTCACATCTATGTGGTAACAGAATAAGCATGTATCTCATTTCAGCAAGTGAATATAAACATCATTTCTCCAGTTTAGTTTTCTCACAGCAAAGATGAAGTGACATTGGCACATCTGTACTGGTCCAGAGCTGGAGAAACAGAGCAGTTAGATCCTTCAGCTGAGACAGAGGGAGGCAAAAGCCAGATTAAGATACTCAAAAGGCAGCTCCTGCCCCAGCAGAGAAGGATACACCTCAGGGTACAATTGACTGAGCTCTTATTTCCCGCACATCCTGCCAGGCTTTGAAATGCATTTCCTAGCAAAGATTTGAAAATGGTTTGTGTTTGACCCACAGCCTTTAATAAACATGCAAGGAAACACAGCAGAATGGATTTAGGGAAGAAAGCTTTCCCATTGTCCTGAAATGGGTTAACAAACACAGGCTACAACTTTCGAAGAATTCATAATTCCCAGTTTGGCCCCATATCAGTACAAACAATGAAAAGTGAACTTGATTTAACTTTGACTTCTTGTATCTCCAGCAGAAGTCCAAGGAAAAAAAGGTCACTGAGAACAGTCACTTAGACACTATTTTCTAGAGGACTGGGTAACATGGCTGTCCTACGAGATTTCAGAGAAGCTGACTGCAAAACACCACTTATTTGATTTCCACCTTCAAAACAGGCAATCCTCAAACTACTGACAAGCAAACCCATTAACTTTCTGTTTCATAATGTAGGTGTCCACCTACACTAATCAAATATGGTTTTCTGCGTTTGGTTTCCAGGCTACATGTGGTCCTAGACTTGCACAATAGGCAGTATTTAATATTGCCCAAGTGGCCTTAAATAATCCTTTCATTTTTCAGTTGCCATTAATCCATGAAAGGAAAGAAGAGGCCGCCTGGACTAGCACTTTCTCAGTTTGTTCTATCATGAACTTGTTTTTCTCAATGGGATTGTGCACACAAGCAGTAAAGATAGCTATGCCAGGAGAGGAGGAGGGGGGAAAGGAAAGAGGCTTTTTACCCCTGAGGGCTTTTCCGCTTTCCTCATCATTTTCTGCATGATATAGCTCCTCTTTTCATTGCCCAGCAGGGAATCCCAGAGGCCAGAGGCAAATTTTCCCTTTAGTCTTAGAGCATTCATGATGGATTCTTGTTTTAAGAAGAGGTTATTAGTTGTTTGCTCTTGAGTATTATATCATCACCATTACAGCAGAGCTGGTCTCATTCTAAATTTCATTTATTCTTTGGCACACACAAGATATCTTGGGTTACACAGCTAACATCCCTTTGTGCACCCAAGTCAATGAAACCCTTTCCATTCACTCCAATGGTGGCAGATGAAAAGTTGCAAAGGTGCTGAAAAAATTATCTATCTCCTTTGGGCTTAATTCTGTTTCCACTGGTAAAATTCCCTCTGACTTTGACAGGAGTTGCTTTAAGTCCACTGATTTAAACAGCTTTTTAGAAACTATGAGACTATTCCATTATCACACAAGCTTCTGCTTGATAAGGAATGCGCATAGACTTTGAAGTCTGTTTAGGTTGTACATTGTTAGTAGAAGTTGTCACTTCAAAATATCTATCTTGGCTACTCTTTATATTTTCAGAACTTATACTATAGTCCATATAAGTTACAGTAGAAATAACAAAAGGTACAATATTTAGCAGAGGTATGCAGTTCGAAACAGTACCTATTTCAATTTTTAAAACATTATAGTGTTTGCAAGTTCCTGATAAATAATGGAATATTGCTGATCCTGATTAGAAATTTTGCCAATGAGAGCTTTTACCTATATATTACCTTTCACAGCCATTTTCAGCCCATTTTTATCTAAGTTTCACTTCACCTAACCTCATCTTGGTATTTAACTTCCCAAGGCTCATACAGCAAGCAAAAGATTCCTTTGATGCTCTTCCGGTTTTGTAATAACATTGATGTGCAGAAAAAGATCCATTATTTAGAAAGGCTCTGTAGCAGCCGTATGCATGGATTAAACATTATTTTTATCATTTTTTTTTTTCTCAAAGTCTTTGCTTAGTAAATTAAGTTAAGACACTTAATCATGCACACAGAAAATCAATTGTCCATATGCTAGGGATCTGGTTAGGAGGTGCTTTCTCTTTATTTGGGTTTCTTTTTTTGTTATTGTCATGCCTGTAGGATTATTTTTCCCCATCCCAAAATAGTTTGTGTTATCATGTATTAACTTCAACAAGGTCAAGAAACTACAACCAGAAAACTCTCAGTGTTCAAAGAAGAAAAAAGGCACCTTTAATCTTATCTGTTCCACACATACTTTTAATTCTGATTCTGACATCATTGCTGGCAAAACCTTCATAGTTGCCGGAGAACTAACAAGTTCACTATGGTAATGAGCTTCAAAAAGTAAACTCACCAAATCTCTGTTTACAGATGCAGCATCGAAGAGTTTGAAAATTCAGAGTATTTACCTGATATTTCTTACCAACTTTAACTTTTCCACTCCCCATTGCTCTGTTAGCTGTGGAGATGGAGCACAAGAACTCCAATACAAACAACCAGGTTTACTTTGTAAAGTTTCAGACCTGAATACAGTTAAAACTAGCCTAGCTCACTTTAAATTATTTCAGGCTTGCTCTGTATACTTGATAAAATTAGCTAACTCTCTGGGACCAGAGATTCCAATATTCCAACATTTCAATTCATAGAGCACAACAGAAATGAAATGACATGTAGGTTCTTGAACAATTTCATTTTACACAAATATTTCAACAGCTATTTTAAGGTGTTTTACACATCTGTAGGTTTGCCACTTGCACCAGAGCAGGATATAGCCTTGCTACTGAGTTACCTGGACAGATGGTCCATATTTATTAACCAGCTAATTTTTGCAGTGAATGTCAAGGATTGATGCCCAATATTTGGGAATAACTGTCTCCACAGAACAAGGGCTTGCAGTGCCATTGAGTTTTCCTTTCAAGGTTAGCAGGATGAGGTCATTAAGGGAAGTCTGTGTCCCATAATGCATCACAGAGCACTCCCATCTGCTTCCTCTGCTTTTGCACAGTATTCGTGTTCTTACACAGGTAACGCATACTCCAGGAGCCAACAGCCAAATATCCCTTGTGTTTACATTCCAAAAACTGTTTGGACAAAATTCTCACATGTGAGCACCTGCCATTAGACCAAGAAAATAATCATTTTTGAACACCTACTGAAGTGCTGGGACCATCAGAGACGCCAGCAAGCAGTCACAAGGGTACATCTTACACTTATCCTTAGGCTGTGAGACAACCCAGTGCTGTCTCCTAACAGGGGCTAAGGCAAAGCAGAAGCACTCACACAAAGGCCTTCAAAGGCAGAATTAACAGCAACCTCCAGGGCAATCAGGATGGCACTGCAAGAGAGCAGCAGGTGTTCAGCTTTTCCTCTCCTATCCCACCACAAAAGCTCAGTTTCTGTCTCTATTAATTTTTCTCTGGGTTAGCTGTGCTTCATCTTGACTTTTTGTTTGTTTGTTTTGAGCAAGAACAAGGCAGCAACAGCCTCATCAAGTCTTCAAAATTGCCATTGTATGCCGCAAGTGGGAAGGAGCTGGTTAGTCAGTTGGAAAGGGAGCCGCTCATGGAGGAGGGGAGGAGAGAGGGGCTGTGGACAGGATGGCAGAAGCAGGATGGCTGTCACTGGGCCCCTCGAGACCATTACATGAGCTCTTCTGCTCTCTCTGAGCACCATGACCTTCTCTGTGTATTAAATAGGGTTGTTTTGTTTTCTTCGAGCAAGATGATTCCTGCCACGTATTTGATATTAGAATCTCTCTTTAGTGGTTTGCAAATATTTGATCCCCTAGGGCTTGTGATGCTGGATCCACTAATGATTCACACAATGGCATTAATGTCATTCATGGATTAAACCACATTTCCTTACCCTACAGGGTGAGAGCAAGATGGGAAGACTGTGGCTAACATTAGGAAGGGACTGGGTGGGAAACAAAAAATGAAGTATTCAGGTCAAAAGACAGTGGGTGGCTAAATAAAAATCCGTGATTTCTGATCATCTTGGAGGTGGGTGAACAATAGAGATTTCGCCCTCAAATGCCTGAGAACCCAGCACTAAAAAATACAGACAATAAATGACCCCCCAAGTGAGCAATTTAAAACCATTCTCTTTGAAAACAGTTCTTGAAAACAAGTTGGCAGAACAGTTAGATCTCCCCACAGCAATGCATCATGAGATCACGTACAAGGAAACAGCAGAAGTATCAAAGCATGCTTTACTAGAGCCTGCCCTCAGTTGCTCTGCTCTCTGAAGCTAGGCAGCCCAGACTAGTGCCTAACGGCAGAGGCTCTGTGAGGAGCTGGGTAGACGTTGCCAGCTAAACAGTGGCTCAGTTCCTTCTTGCCTTTGAGTGGTAACTGGGGCTTTTAATTTTTAATGATTTAAAATAATCACAGCAGACTGAAAGTAGGAACTTACATTTAATTGCTAATGTGCATGTAAATTCTGAAGGAACATTTCACACACTCATTTCCAGGGGAGCTTCCCCAATGAATGGTATAAGGAAGGTGAGAAATAACACAGGAATGTTGGATACAACAACTTCCAGGAGGACAGAGGGACTGAGCCAGCCGATTTAGGCTGGATGCAGGAGCATCTGTACCCAAAACAGGACAAAACAAAGCAAAAAAGGCTGAAACAAAAGCAAAAGGCAAAAACCAGAGGTCCCTGAAGCAGTGCCTAAGAATTATCTGCCTGTAGAGGGATGCAGAGAGCACCAGAGCAGCCAGCTCAGAAGAACATGCCAGAGAAACTTCCAGCAGAAAGGTCTGTTCCAAGGCTGGGACAGACCTAGGTGACTCAGAGGGCCTCCCCAGCTCTGGGGTGGAAGAAATAGGACAGATTTCCAGTTCCCTGCAAGAAGAAAAACAACACTTGGATGAGAAACCAGCCTAATAATCAAGGTGCACTTCTTGTAATCGCAAAACATCCATACTGAGAAAATACATGTTGTTCCCTCATTAACAAAACACAGTAACTGGGGCTTGCATCTTGATTTGTGGATCTGGTTTATACACAGGAGAGCCTCAGGTCCAGCTTCAGTTTTGTAGGTGCCAATCCTACCATTTAAGGATTTGATCTCAGAGACAGCTACTTCTCTGAGCCACGCCACTGGCGTAATTTCCCAGTGCAGTCCCTTTACACCCACAAATCAGGTGCTGAAATCCTGTTGTGGGATAGTAAAAATGCTGGCACAACTGGCTTCCAATGTAGAATTATTCCTGAGAATGACAGGGACAGGTCAAAGCCGCTTTACAGAAAACAAGTCTTGGTGGCTATGCGGAAAAGGATTATATTATGCTTAGCTAGTGTGTGGGTGTAGAGAACAAGGGACAGAGACAGTCTTCCTTGGTTCACTCTCCCCGCAGCCCCTTGTGAGGCAGAATATATAGGCAACGTTTCAACCTCAAATCCACACACAGACTGGGATATGCTGGAGGAGAAAGAGACAGATTTCTTGTTTTTTAATAAAAGGTAGGATTAGGAAAGACGTAGGTGGGGAAGGTGTAAAACAAGCAGGCAGGCAGTCCTTATTCAGCTTCCCTGTTAACATTCACTGCTCTGAAAAGTGGACAAGCCTTAGGAAGAAATAAGACACATGGCTGTGGGTAAAAGGGGGGAGGAATTAGAAACTGTAATTCAATCTAATATTTGAGGCTTGGCAAATGCACCTATGGGATTTCATGAAAACCCCCGAATCTTTTTCATTTCGGAGCAATTAACCAGATCCCAGCATCGCTGGCTCCAGTGAGCCGCTTAGCTCTCTGTTTTATTACCCATTTCCTTTCCCCCTCGCCAGCGCTAGCTCCCATCCTCACACTTGGGAAAAAAAAAGGGGGGGAGGGAAGAGAAAACCCCCACACTGTTACAATGCCACAAAGGGGCCACCACAAACAAGTGCCAGCCAGTGCATTTCAGAGCAAACACAGAACACACATAAATGAGACTCACATTTGGATTAAAACGCTGTTGTGTTCAGGCATTTATGTGTGGCATAATTAAAAACATCCAGCCGTAATTTAATAGTTCCCACCAAGCACAGACATAAAGTCTAGCAATTTTTTCCCTCTGCATATTTAACCCTTAGAGACAGAAGGAAGAGGAGGCGGGGGGCAAGGGGAGGGAGCAGGAAGCCAGGGAGGGATGGAGGTCCTTTGAACACATTTTTTCCCCCTTCTTTTGTGTTACTCCAGTTTGCTTTTTACCTTCTCTGATCTTTTGCTCCTACAAAGAGAAAGCAAGTATCCTCTGTAGTTCAACAGCAGTATAGCTTTGTACGGTATCCTCAATTTGCAGAGGATAACATCTGTAGTTGGATGCACTGATTCACAATTTGTGAAGATGCCAGATTTTTCAGGCTTAAAAATCGGCTACTAAAAAGACAGACCAATTTCACCACCATTACTCATCCTGAGTACAGTCTTTCTATTCAGAGCAGCTCTTCTAAATCAAAGGCAGCAGCGACAGGACTATGTACCGTGTTAGGACAGGAAGGATAATCCAGCATTTGAAGCACTGGCTGAGCATCCAGGACACCAGGGTGGGTTCAAGTCCCCACTCTGCCATGTCACTGGTTTTCAGAAAGACTTCTTTAGGGGCGTGTTTAAAAAATGCCTAGCTACTAGCTATGACAGTGAGTCGCCTGAGTAAAGTCCCATCCGTACCACTGGAAACCTGAATAGTGTCAAGTTTTTCACCTCCCCCTATGTCAGTTCCCTGTAGGCAGATTTGAGAAGATAACATTTTCCTTCATCCTAAAGTATGTTATAAAGAGAAATGTATGAAAGACTGGGATGTGCTCAAGTCCCACAGCAAGGAAGTTAATAAAGAGTAAAAAATCTGCTTAGCCCTATCTTTCTAAATGCTGCAGTCTGCATTCAGGCAACAGCCGGTTACCTTGACTCAGCTGCCTAGCAGGACTTCGCTTGAGCAAGGAACACAGAATCCCAGCCTTATTCTGGAAGAGTGAAAACTGAAGGAAAAGCTCTGCATAAGTTCCTAATCATGGTCAGCTGTGCCCCAATTTTCCATCAGCTGTGTATATAACAATTAGCCTAGGGCCTTAAGTCTATTAGTCTCCAGAGACAGAAGACTACCTACGCATATAAAAACCATATAGAATTTCTATTGCTAGCTGTTCAGCTCTACCCTTTAAACATGTTCTGACCAACAGAATGTATGTGCAAAAATACAGAGAGAAGAAAGGAAAAGGACTTCTTAAGTAGTAATGTAAAACAAGCTTCATATGTGTGTATAGCTTTGAATTTTAAGATCACGCTGTCCTCTCTTCAGCCTTTTGTTGTGACATCCAGGTCAGTATCTACTGGCCCAAAAGCCTGTAGAAAGTATATGTCAATCTTGCCATCCTGAGGAAGAAAAGGAGGCATTCAACCTGTCCACTTGGGATTATGAAAGCTACCGATGCTGTGAACCTGCTCCAGCCAGGTCAAGAACAAGACCTTGAAAGTTCTGGTACCTAATTGTAAAGTAGCAGTCAAGAAGCCTGGTGATGCTCCCAGAATGATTCATAACCTACATACCAAGAAAAGACCTGTGGAAGGCAGCTTTCTAAAATACCTGAAATAATGCATGTGAGAAAGGTATGGCTGGTTCATATATATCTTGCTTTAATTATATGTCTGCCAATAAAAGATAATACCTCAACTTCATCCTGAACTATTTGCTCAGCTGTACCACCAGGAGAGAAACACTGCTGTGGGTGTCAGCTACTGTCCTACTGTCAAGACAGCCAACTGCCCACAGCTGTGGGTGAAGGGAAGGATTGCCCAGTGGCTGCAGCAATGGCTCCAGACTTGTGAAATGTAGTATCACAGGATCATACCCTCATTCGGGTTGGAAGGAACCTCAAGAGGTACATTCAGTTCCTGTGAGGTAAGTCACACAGGCATATCTACTTTATAATTCAGAGCACCCAAACACTGACAGCTCTGATCCCCCTGGGCACCAGTTTTCTGCACTGTGGGACAGTGTGATGCAGAGACATGGAGAAGTTCTCATTCAGATATGGTGGCAGAACAGTGCCCTAGCCCCAGCACATCCCTGGCAAATGTGGGTTTCTTCTTAGGAGGGCCAGTTAATCTGGTATAATGTGGCACTGATGCAAATTTATTTCTCCTGGCTTCAAAGTCATTACTCCTATGCCTGTATGCACATATACCCTTACCCCTCCACACTTCCCCTTCCCAACAATAAACCCTTCCAGGCTGCTGTGAGAAAGAACTAAATTTAAGGCTCTGACAGCCTGTAGTACTCCAAAGAGGAGATGCGTGGAGGTGCCTAAGACAGATAGCTATGTGGGAGGGGGTTAGGTAAATAAGTTCCAAATGAAATCCCACAGACTGCAGCTCAGGACTACTGAAGCGTTGTTTTTGATTGCCACTTTATTACTGCCTTTATTGCCTCTCAAATAGATTGCAGAGAGCATGGCATGCCAAGAGAGAAGAATGAGCCCCCCTGTCCTAGTAAAATCATGGGTTTCTTCCAACTAGAAATCCTAACCCTGATCTCTTTTTATATAAATAAAAGTCAGAGCAGGTCTTGCACTGTGGCAATTTCTTACAATGTCATTTTAAAAGTGCTCTGCTGCAAACCTCTCTGCAAATGAAAACAATCCATCTTCCCAAGGCATCCTGTGGAGCGTGTAACTTTTCAGGCAAGGCGGGAGTGGGTGATGTTGAAATGAAGATGGAACAGGGTGACACAGTACACCAGAACTTCATGAGATCTGTTTTCTGCATAGTGACTCTTACTAATGGGAAAAAAGCTCCACTGTGCCTTAAACATCATGAAATCGCAGACAAGAACAACTAGCTGATGATGTCTGCCAACAGTGCTGCTTTTCTTTCTCTGCCCTCCACACTAAGCAGTGGGTGCTGGGCTTCCACAAGTAACATGGTCTAATGACATGAAGGCACACAACTAGCCCAGCAGCAAATCTGCCAACCTGCTGCTTTTGGTGTTCCACTAGAATGATGAAGTCCCAAGCACACAGTGTTTCACATTGCAAGATACTACTGTCATAAAGTTTCCCAAGTTAAAAAATTCTTGAAAGGCACCAAAAGTGGGGAAGGTCACAGAACGAACAGTTCTTATGCTTGACTGAGTCAGAGCTGATGCTGAGGTTTCAGCCAGTCCTAGCAAAAAAATCTTTTGTTTTAGTTTCAATAATGTGGGCAAACTGGAAAGCTGCCACCTTTCCCATATAGCTATTCTGCTTTACCTTCCACACGCCTTCACCATCCACCATCATTTTCATGCAACAGACTGAACCTACATATAGTACTATAAAGGTGCCAAAAATGTTACAAAGAAAAAGAAAAAGCAATCTTATCTATTCTGTGTATCTTATGTCACCACAGCACCCAGACATCACCGTGGTGAGAAGTACTTCTATCACACAAGCTGAACCAGCAGGCCTAGCTAACCTATTGATGTCAGTAATGAGGCTTCACTATATAATTCACTTGCTGCTCTAGAGATCTGCATTACCACTAAAACACAACCACCTCTGGACTGGAAGTCATCAAATGACTCATGTCTTGCTGCACAACGGTTGCTGTGGAACATAATTATAGTCAAGAACTCTGCAACAAACCACTACTCTTAGGAAAAAGCATAGCGGTGCCTTTAATGTCCTCACAGAGCAGATGAGGACTGGGAGTCCGGCCCTGCAAGCTTGACTAAGCATATTGGTAAGGCTGTGAGCCACACCATGAAGCTTCCTGGCACGGTGCAGGCAGAAAGTATGACAGTGAGTTGTGAGGAGCTGAATTCACACTTAGAGCATGGCCCGTTGGCACTGTGGGACCATAGGTACAACTGTAATTCACACACACTTGGAAGGCCCTTTGCCTTTGCCAGACTGGTAACAGCATAAACAGGACTCAAGATCCAGGGCTTGAAAGAATGAACCATTGTTTTTCTTAAGACCATGTTTTATAAAAAATAATAATAATAATAATCCCCCTATGTTTTTCTCCTGTGCTTTGCATGCTAGTCAGAATAAACTTTCCTGGGAAATGCATTACAATAACAGGCAATGTTTAGTATCACATTTGAAGCGAGCACATCCCAGTGATTAAAATCCAGGCAACAGAAATAAACACATCAGCAGGACATGCTGCACAGTACTGAACTGGGACTTCTTGGGTTTATGACTTTCTTGAACGTTAAATACTGTGTGAGAAAAACATTGCTCAAACTTAACCATCTGTATTTGGTTTCTTTTGAGTGCATTACAATCACCAGTAATCAATTTAAGCCTAAAATCAGAAAACCTGCTTGCACTTGTGGGAGACTAATTGCGGCAGTAAAAGGTGGCTTATGTAGCAATAGAATTGTTTCATTAATTTTTTTAAGTGAACTTATTAGAAACTTGCTTTTAAATGGGGCTACTCCATGTTAAAGTGGCACAGTTCATTATGTTAAGCTAAGAGAAATGGTTTCCCTGTAAACAGTTTTCTAGATATCAATATTGTTTTCCACACTTCAAAGTGGGAGGAAAGGTTTAAATTATTAACATTTTCAAAGCTGAAGACCTAGAGCAAAGAAAAAAAAAATAAGAAAAAAGGAAATTGAGTTCAAGGCCAACATTTGGCTTTGACAATTTCAAAACATATCTTTTCAATGCAACTTCTTAAATATTAATTTTCAAAACAAAAAGTAATTTTGAATGAGAAAGATATTCTGACAGTTCCAAAACTTTATTTCCATAATAGTTTTCAACTCAAGATGTTTGTGAATGCCAGCCCTTTCCCACAAACAGTCTCAATTCCTGTGAATCAGCATGTTCTGTCTTTGAGCACTTTATTACCAGCACGACACAAAGGGGACCACCTCACAAGACCTCTTCTTCAAGAGCCTGTTGCTCTTGCACTCTCCTGGGAGCTGCCACTGCAGCGAGAGCACTGGGTTTGGCTTCTGCCCCTCACTGAGAGATGACATCGTGCTGCCAGCTGCAGTTCTCAGCATAAGTCTTCTGTATCTGCAGAAGTCTCCTGTCTGTCTCTCCAGCCAAATGCCAGAAGAAAACAGAGGGGAAGAACACAGAGAGGTAATAGAAATGCTGCACCTGCAAGCATCACCTCATAACTACATCTGGGGTAAAGCTTCAGACCCCTAGAAAGTTCACATGGAGAAGATCAGCATGAAGGGGAAGAAGCTGACCATGCTATTCGCAGCTCCTTGGGATCTCACAGCCCCCTATATGGGAGTGCAGTAGTAGCCATCAGGACACCTGGTGGTGCCACAATTATATTTCAATCGTCCACACTGAAAAGCACTGAGATAGTCTCACTCATCATTCATCTCACCTCATGGATCAATGTAACTCTGGCTTCCAGCCCATTCTCTTGACATCTCTGGCCAAGTCCATAGTCACAGGGTGTCTGTTACCCCAGATATGTCACCTCACGGCTCCCCAGCCTTAGCCTCAGCACAGACCCCTCAGCAGTCCTGCTTACAGCATCCCAGGGATCCTCTTATTCTCCCAGTTCCTTATTCCCCATACCAGAGTCAGCAGCTGCTCTCACTGGTCTTGAGCTCTACTCATGGAAATCCCATCCCAACCACAGAGGCTGCAAAAAACTGCCCTAATCCAGGGTTAAACTTCCAGCTCCACACATTAGATCTACTTGGGTGCTGATCAAGCCACTAGCTGGTTGGACATGCTGGTTGGTCATTCTGCAGTCTTAGCAGGTTAACCAGTTGAGGCCATACACAGCAAAAGTCAAGCAGGAGATAGACACCTGTGTACCCAAACCGGATAAAATCAAAACTTAGTTTCTAAACTGCATGCAGAAAGACTGCCCACACAATCCTTCCCTTCCTTTCTCTAGCACTGTCAGCATTATGGGTTTTCCGTGTGCCTTGGGTGATGAAAGCCATCCAGCCTTTGGCCTTATGCCTTAGAACTCCACCCAAGGCATGTTGTAATTCCCTAGAAATGCACTGTTTGTCCTGTCTTTATTGTTTAATTACACTCTGGCTTTACTTTGATACGTGTCTGTTTCTTGACTAGCTACATGTGAGTTTTGATGCCTCTGAAGGAAAGACTGGAGCACAGATGCCCTGCAACCATTGCCGTTACCAGAATTGCAGTGCTCAGCACCTGTCCTCTTCTATTTGACAGTCTTGCTAAGGAGAAAGCAAAGGTCCTACCACTAAGGAGAAGCAAGTTCTTACCAATTTGCCAGAGCAAAGTCTACTTTATTCATACCTCAGATTGGACAACACTAGCACATCACATTGTACAACCCCAGAGTCTCGGGTATGAGTTATCCTTTACAACACCTTGGTAACTGCTTAAACAAAAAGAAGTGAACAACAGAAGCAACGGAGCACTTCTTGGAAATGCTATCATTTTGATGCAAGCAGGGAGTATTTTTCTTCATAGATATTTATTCTAAGAAGTGACAACAGCAGACACCAAAATGAATGAACACATCTAAGATGTTAATCAGAAAAAAAAAGAGAGGGAAAAAAAGACAAAAAAGGTTGAGTGATTTTGTCAGTCATTCCAGGTCTAGACCTCACTTGGAGTACTGGGTGCAGTTCTGGTGTCCTCAATATAAAAAGGACATGGAACTGACAGAGAAAGTCCAGAGGAGGGCCATGAGGATGATCAGGGGACTGGAACACCTCCCGTATGAAGACAGGCTGAGAAAGTTGGGG
>WYDI02021763.1:0-15571 GCA_009867235.2 Psittacus erithacus | reverse complement strand
TGTTCTTATCTCAACCTGTGGGAGTTGTATTCTTCTTTATTCTCCTCCCCATCCCTCTGGGAGCTGAGGGAGGAAGGTGAGGGGGAGGGTGAGTGAGTGGGCTGCATGGCAGGGCTTAAACCATGACACACTGAAATAATGAGAATTCCCTTGAACCAATAATATGTATTTTTGTCATAAAAAGACAGTTTACATATATGTCATGGTGTAATTCCAGCTGGCAACTTAAGCCCATCACACAGGGATGGGGGAGACAATCAGAAGAGTAAAAGTGAGAAAACTCATGGGCTGAGGTAAAGACAGTTTAATAAGTAAAACAAAAACCATGCACACAAGCAAAGCAAAACAAGGAATTAATTCACTTCTTCATAATGACAGGCAGGTGTTCAGCCATCCCCAGGAAAGCAGGGTTCCATCATGCATAACTTGAGAAGGAAAATGCTGTAACATGCCACATCCCCTCCTTCCTTCTTCCCCCAGCTTTATATGCTGAGCATGACACCATATGGTATGGAATGTCCCTTGGGTCAGTTGGGGTCAGCTGTGTCCCCTCCCAACTCCTTGTGCATCTGTCAGCCTGCTTGCTGGTGGCATGGTGTGAGAAGCAGAAAAGGCTTTAGCTCTGTCTAAGCACTGCTCAGCAGTAACTGAAACACCCCTGTGTTTGTGACAGTGTTTTCAGCACAAATCCAAACCACAGCCCCATACTAGCTACTATGAAAAAAACCAGGTATCCATCCAAACCAGCGCAGCGTACATAGTCATGTAGTAGAAATAGATAGTAATGACATGTTCATACTAAGACATTATTACGGACATTGTCATTTAAAGTAGGAGGTTTAGTACTGGCTAAAAGGCAAATTTAATCCCTTACTGTTTCGCCATCATTGTGGCACAAGACAAGTACTGCTTGTCTTAGTTGTTATATAGTTATTTTTAATCTTCTATTTTTAGTGAGTATTGTAAATTTTTAATGACTGTATCTTTAAACATATCTTTATGGCTTGCTGTGATTGTCACTATTTATATTCTATAACTAATACTGTATTTTTAATTTAACCATAGTGACAGACTATTGTATTGGGTGGATTGGTGGGGGCATAATCTTTTTTGTCATTACTATAACTAAGATCTGGTATTTCATTTTCATTGTTCATTTAATGACTAATATAAGCATTTTAAACAGTCTTTTAATTGAAATGTAATATGTTTCCAAGGGTGACCCAGGCCCTCAAGGCATTCCTGGGAAAGATGGACCAGCAGGTCTTCGCGGTTTCCCTGGAGAGAGAGGCCTTCCAGGTGCTCAGGTATGATATAAGCACCAGAACAATTGACATGATGTTTCTAAATACAATAAAACAATGGATTAACTCTTTATTTTCATGGAACCTTCTCCTGTGCTGAAAGATGAATGCAATAGGAGAACAAACATCAAGCATCCAACATTGTTAAGTGTCATTGGCTATATAAGTAAAACCAAATTTATTCAGTTTCTTTTCTCTGGATTTCTACATTCTTCTATTTATGTATTGCAAAAATAACCCTTGAACTTTCCAGTGGAAGAGAAAAGCTTTTTTTCCCCCTTTTTTCATTTTTTTAGGGTCCAGCTGGTTTGAAAGGAGGGGAAGGCCCACAAGGCCCACCTGGCCCACTTGTAAGTAAACATAATAACTATGGAAATAGAAACAGTATTATGTAGTAACCTTTTTTCTTCTTTACATGCTGTGATGTTTTCATCAACACAGTCTGTAAACCAGCAGATAGATGTAATCTGAAGTGATCAATAATTATTTTCTACTAATTGTACACTAACAAACATTCAAGGAGTGTGAAGGTTATGAACATCTGAAGCCTTCTGCTAGCAGTAGGCACAGGATTTATTTGTTGCTCAATACTTGGCACTTAACTCCTTATTGAGATGAAAGAGGTCTTCCATAGTGGAAAATCTAAGAGTAGCCAAAAGTGGATTCATGCTGTTGTGGTGAGTTTACTGCACACCAGGTGCCCACCAAGTTGCTCTGTAAGTTCCCCTTCTTACCTGGATGGGAGGAGAAAGAATACAACAAAAGGCTTATGAGTTAAGATAAAGACAAGGAAATCACTCAGCAATTACCCTTACAGGCGAAACAGACTCAACTTGGGGAAATGAATTTAATTTATTACTGATTAAGTCAGAGGAGGAGAATGAGAAATAAGAACAGATCTTAAAGACACCATCCCCCCACCCATCCCTTCTTCCCAGGCTGAACTTTGTTCCTGAATTCTCCATTTCTTCCCCGAAAATGGCACAGGGGTCAGGGAATGGGGGTTGTGGTCAGTTCATCACACATTCTGTCTGCTATTCGTTTCTTCTCATGCTCTTCCCTGCTCCAGAATGGGGTGACACCCACAGGAGACAGTCTTCTAGGAACACCTTCTGCAGGGGTCCTTCCCATGTGCTGCAATTCTTCATGATCTGTTCCAGTGTAGGTCCCTTCCACAGGGTGCAGCCCTTGAGGCTGCTCCAGCATGGTTTTCCTGTGGGGTCACAGCTCCTGCCAGCAAACCTGCTCCAGTATGGGCTTCTTTGCCCACAGGGCCACAGGACAAGGGCAGTCCTTGGAGCTTCCTCCAAAACAGGCTTCCCTCTGGGTCATAGCCTCCTTTGAGCATCCACCTGCTCTGGCATGGGGTCCTCCATGGGCTGCAGATGGATACCTGCTCCCTTGTTAACCTCCATGGGCTGCAGGTGGATATTATCTCCCTTGTAACCTCCCCAGACCGCAGGTGGATACTCATTCCACAATTAGCCTCCATGAGCTGCAAGGGGACAGCCTGACTCTCCATGGTCTTCACCCGCAGGCTGCAGGGAATTTCTGCTCTGATGCTTCCTCCCCACCTTCTTCACTCGCCTTGGTGTCTGCAGGGTTGTGTGTCTCACATGTTCTCACTCCTCTCTCTGATTGCAATTGCTCTTGCCCAATTTTTCCTTTTTTCCCTCCTTAACTATGTAACCCCAGAGGCACTACCACTGTCACTGATAGGGTTGGCCTTGGCCAGCAGCAAGTCCGTCTCGGATCCAGCTGGCATTGGCCATTGGTACTGGACACAGGGGAAGCTTATCACATCTTCTCACAGAAGTCACCCCCGCAGCCCTTCCTCCCACGCCCTGGATCTTGCCACATAAACCCAGTACATCTTTGTTCCTTTGTGAAGTGCAGTTCACTTATGCAGTTGACCCACATAATGTTAAAAAATACTGCTGATGTTGTGCATTCACATAAGCTAGTTTTTAAATACGTGCATTCACTACATTTGCACCCTTATTACTGCGTCTTAATATTTGGAACCATATACCCCCAGCCTGTGTGTAAGGTTTGATTCTTTTTAACTCATTGTGAAACAGATTGGCTTTGTTTAGATTGGGATAGCAAAACTTTCCAGCCATAAAGAATAAAACTGGTAAATATTCTCCTCTTCTTTCCTTTCTGGATGGTTGGGAAATGTCAGCCAGCCTGTTTCTTTCCACCACTGTTTTACAATTTCTTACTTATTTGATATCTTAAAAAAAAAATAAAAAATAAAACCAACAGAAAACAAGCCCAAAAAAGTTTGAAGACAGTCCTCTCAGAATCTGTGGAGACTGATCACTCAGAGTTCGGAGATCTCAACATATTTAAAGAAGAGAACAGATCTGAATCCTATTTTGAAGTGCTTTGAATTTGGTACAGAGAATGAATTTGGGATGATTATTTTTGCCAGAGCATCCACACTGATAAAAATATTTTTCAATGAAAGTTTAGATTCTGTAGTAAAAGGGAGAAATTGTAGAGCAAGCTTAAGAATTTTGGCAAAGTATAATGAGCATTGTAAAAAAAGTATCTTATTTTGGAAAATAGTAACATGCAATTCAAAATCTTCCATTGAAATCCATGGGAAAATAGATCATGCAAGAATATAAGAATGACTTATTAACAATATCATTTCATGAATTTGAAAAGAAATGATGCATTATACAATTGCTTTAGAGTTTTAGAAGATATGATGATCAAAACCTTCCATTGCTTTCAAGCCTTTATCTTTACTGTACCTCTTGAGTGAACCATACTTAGGATCAGTGAAACCAATAAAAGTTATGTTTGCTTGGCTAATAACAGCTATGTAAAATCATGTCATTCAGTAATATTCCCTCTCAACATTTTAAGCTCAACATAGGCATAAAAATGTATTTGCCAACTTTTTGTAGTTATAGTTTTTTCTTTCTGATTATGATAGAAAAGCAGTGACGTGTACTCATTCCTCAAAGCAGTAAATTATTCTCCCTTGAGTAGTGTGACTAGGCTTTTCCTAGATGGTCATGTGCTCAAGAGTTTTTTACATTTAGGTTCTTGTTTCATGTTTGGGCTTCTGTTTATACCTCTGCTGCCTTTTTCACTTCAGTTTCTGATAGTCATCTGCTGAAAGTATTTGAAGTAGGGTATGTTTAAGTTGCCTGTTCTCTGTTGTCATTTTTTTATGCAAGTTCTACAAGGATGCACTGGTATTCAAAACATGATATAGTTATTCCCAAATGTCAATTGTGTAGATTTTGACAGTCATCTTGTCAACTTATTTCTTTCATTCAGTCCAATTGCAGTAAAAAAAGTATCAGCACAGCTCTTCCTGTTAGACAAAAAAGTAATGCAATTCTGTGTATTTCAACAATAAAGCTCTCTTCTGTCCCTGCAAATCATATTGACATAGGAATGCATGAAATGAGGAAAAACCCAAACCATAGTATAAAGTTCTTGGTTTTGGATTTTTTTCTACACTATTGGAAAATATCTGCTGTAGCATACTTTTAAGCTTTACTTCTTGATTTCTTAATACTTGGTAGTCAAATTCTTAAATTAATTATTGAATTCATAATGCCTTTAAGCTGTTATTCTTTAAATCAAGAACTTGCATTTTTGCTTTACAATTCTTAACATCATGCAGTATGTATACATTCCCGAAAAGCACTAAAATAAGGTAGCTGGGGAATGGAATGGAATGGAATGGAATGAGATGGAAGCTAGCAGGGAGACCATGCCACCCCATCTGTTAGAAGAAAAGATGAATCAAAATCAAGAAAGCATAGACCAGAACAGTTTCTTCAATCTAAAGGTCATATTTTGATTTTTTGAAGGAGGCCTTAAGGCTGTACTGACCTCTCAAGCAGATAGTTCAGGTGCAGTGAATCAGAACTCTTCTGAGCATGCACAAAGCAGACAGTGCAAGTGTACTTGACATTTAACACACCCCACTTTGCCGAACAGGATGCCCACATAGTAGTTATACCATTACTATCACAGTTTGTCATTAATATGCATCACGTAAGTTTGTGAGGTGTTTCTGAATTTAAATTCAGATGATCCATGTTTTTCGAATTCTGTAATCGGGTGTGTTTAGTTTGGTGTTTTAGTTCAAAACACAAGAGCCTTTTCGAGGTGAGTGTCTCAATCATCCTTTGGTTCAGATCATGGAGCTCTCTTGGAGCTCATGATCAGTATTCCATTCATGAGAAACTAAAATGGAGGAGAAATTCCAGGGGCATTTCTAATACCCACTAGATAATGGGAGTTCAGTGCCAGACAAATTATTTGCAGTATAGTCCAGAAATGCAGAGGTGGATGTCAGGAGCACAGTACCACCAGCTTCTTCACTTTATAAGGCCATTGCTGTTGGGGCCATACTTCCTGCTAAGGTAAACGTAGTCATAGAAAGAGTCACTTAGGAAGCTCAGGATTTTTTGCATACTGTTTTCCCAGTCTTTGAGAAATAGATGTAGTGATAGCAGGAATTGTAAGCAGAGTGGAAAGAGAGTTTGAAGAGTAAACAATTCATTGGTTTTGAAGTATACCTTGAGTTCACTGTAGCACAAGCAGTGCCACTTGAGGCACAAAGAGCACCAAGCTGCCCTGTGAGTATTCCAGAAGTCCTTAGTGGGATCTGTTTCCTATTTCATCTTTAATTACTAACTTGTTATGTTGAAATTGTTTTTCAGACCAAAAAAGATGCAGAGGTGCCCTTCATACTGGGTTTCTGTGCATCCGTGAGAACAACAATTAAACCACAATAGCCTGGGGCTTTTTCACAGTATCTCATAGCAGACCATGAGCATCAAATAGTCCTAAAATATTTTCCCATCTATTTTTAGCCAACAGAGGATAGACACAGGAATGTCATTATAATGGAGCCTTCGTTTGCCATTTATAATAAGAAAAGAACTCATGCCACTGGATGATTTTCCTCCAATTCCCTGTCAATACCAATTGCTTCTAACTAGCATATATAGTCAATTACAAGCTTTTTTGGCTAGTGCATACATCTGCAAGCATACCAAACAAGTGACCGCTCCAAATACTGTGCATGCCAATTACTATGCTTAGAGGGATTTGGACAAAAGAAAGAGATGCATGAATGTATTACAAAGCAATGGGGGGTTTTTTCTGTGTTTTTTTTTGTTTCATTTTGAGTTGGTTTTTTTGTGTGTTTGTTGTGTTGGGTTTTTTTGGGGTTTTTTTTTAACAGTTCTCTTTTATGTGCTATTTTTATCTTCTGTTTGTTTTCTCCCCTTCTCATGCTACTGTGTGGAATGCTGAATGCTAATGAGAGAAAACTCTTTGGAATGTCAATCAGTCATTTTTCATTAATTTATTTGGAATAGGATGCCCAAATTGGGCTCTGAATAAGCCAGCTGTAGGCTACCCAATTATCAGTACTGAGCTATCTAGCGGTAATCTTCCTCTATTTGATAACATCTTCCATTCATGAGAATCTTTACTTATTAGGCATTTTGTTAATCAGTGAAAAGTATTGCTTCTACTATGTAGTATATACAATAGCTATAGTTACATATCTCCTCACAAAAAGTGAGAAAAAACAAGGTTACGAATGAGTTTAGTCTGTATAAGAGAAAAGCAAGACAGAGCATGACGCTTCCATTCTGTTTTAATTAACAAATAGATTCAAGGCTGTGAGTACCATTGCAAGACCACAGCTTAACAAAGAGTTTAGTAATATAACAGGATTGTTTCAGAGTGGGACAGAGAGGCTAAACATTGAAAAACAGATTTAGGAAGCTGCCTAAAATGCTTGTATGAGTTGTGACTGTAATTTAAAGTGTTCTGCTTTGATCAGAGGCCATTCTTACAAAGACATGAGAGGCTCCTTGAAAACAGAAGATGTAGTTTCTGTTCATAACTTGTGGATTTTAAGCATAACAAAAAAAAATTATGCAAAGATAAAGATGAAAAGTTGGCTGTGTGAAAAGAGCTACTAGATATTACGGCCACTGTTAGTGTCTACTGTCTGATATAGACAAAATCTGTGACTTATTTAGATTTTTTTTCCTCTCTATTCTTGCATCCTACTGATGAGGTGACCTTAATTTGTTTAGCTTACGAGACGTGACAAGATCAGAGACCCTGGTGGCGTATCTTCAGGGTACGGCATTTTTCCTTCTGAATTCACTGAAGTCTTAGAAACTAAAATAACAGAAATAGGACTGAAACTTAGGCATCCACCCTGAACTAAATAAATAAATAGACCAATACTTGGAAGGATAAAGGCATCTGTGATTCCTGCACAAATAATATTTGTTGAACACTCACACAAAATCAGATTTTACTCAGTTAACTTGCAAAAAATATTTGGAGCAACCATTTAGCATTCTCTTCTGCCACTGTTACCTGAAGGGAAAAGCCCTTTATTATGGTCAGTCCCAAGAAAAGTACATCATGATTAAAAGTAAAAACTTGGGCCCTCATAAGCGAAAGCATCTTAAAATTCCAGTGTTACAAAAGCCAGCAAATTTGATCATTCTTGAACATGAAAAAAACACTTGGCTGTTCAGAGCCTTGGGCTACACCACCTATTATTTATCCATGATTCCATGATGTATCACTCCACTTCCAGTGTGATAGCTGGAAATGTGAAATTATCAGTTATTTTAAGGTGTTACAAACTATCTTACAGGTGTCAAGCTGAAAAGCTAGAGAAATATTACTGTACAGTAAACAAAAATTTAACAGTGCTCTATTGATGCAAAAATGGTGAACTATTTGAAACAGAAAACCCAAAGATGCTGCCAAAGTGTGAAAATATAGAAATACAGATGAGAGGACAGCTCTCTTTGCTTCTCAGTTTTCAGTGAGCCTACAGATTTCAAGGTTAATTCTGTTGCTGTTATTAAAATATTTTTTTCCCATTAGACTTTCAAGCACAAGGCTAGCTCCCATGCAGAGTATAATGGAACAGAATACCCCACTGTCTTTGTTCCCATGCTTTTGTATCTACAAGGCACAGGAAGGATGTACAGCATCTTGAATCCTCAGGAAGTATGAGGACTGGCAAAGCTGGATTTCCTGTCAGAGTTGTCAGCCAGCGATGGTGTAAAAAAGCACAAAGAAGCTCCATCATTCTCCATACTCTACCTGTACTCAGGAGAGCATCATGCTTCTGTCTCCCTGTACATGCTGACTCTTGTGGAAACACAGGAAGAAGCAGGTTAGATGTCAGTTAACCTCTATCAAGACACAGGAAGTTTTCCCCTGTGCTGTCAGGAATTCATTTCACACTTGGTCAGAATCTGCCTGTGTGATCAAGGAGGTATTAGGAATTCAAGTGTAAATGTTTTTTCCTCCTGGTTGTTTACTTGCCATGATGTACCTCCAAATAGGTATCCGTATCTTTGGTTGTGCATTATAGAGGACTTCACTGGTAGATCGCTGTTTGGAAATTAACCCAGCTTGCTGATACGATTTAAAATCAGCACTCCACATTGTGGCTTTTAACTAACTGGTGAACAAGTATGGATAGGCCAAAATTTAACTTTTTGATTATGAAATTCCTTTTATTTGAGTAGTTCTAATTTGTACTGTTACCTCTTCCTTTCTGTCCTTTTAGGAAGATTTTTTAATACCAGAGCACCTTGTTTCATTTCCTTTTTCCCCTTCAGCACTACATAACAGCATTTGCCATGTGTATACTCTTAGAAGGTGTAATGAGAGGAAAAAACTAGTCCACCCTAGGTACCTCTTTTTTTAAAGCAGCGCAGATTTTTACACATCTACAGAGTATATAGACAGGTATATAAATATATAGTCATTCTCTCTATTTCAGGTATACTCTATATACCTAAATTCTCTCCATATAGGCATACTGTATATACCTACAGAGTATATATAAGTATATATGTAGAGAGAGCCATTCTGTTCATTTTGTCTAGTTAGCTTAATCCAGAAGAAACCATAAAGGCACGGCTGAAATGGTAAATGGTTATGGACCTTGGCTCTGTGGCAGATTGACATATTTAAAGGAAAGTTTGGCTCTTTATGGAACAGCCATAAGCCCTACACTGCTTCAAGTGAAAGAACTGAGAGGGAATGTAGAAACTAAATTTTCATTTATGGATGTTTTGGTAGTTCCAGGTAGAAAGGAATGAAGTCATGACAATGGTATGACTCATTTAAAAGTGAGGCTTATTGCTGTTAGAGTAAAACCTTTTCCTCTCTGCTATTATTGTCTGTAAAAATGTATTCTAAAATACACAGTTCAATTTTTTCCCATATATGGCCTCCCCATTTCCCCTTTGAATTTGAAATATCAGGTTTTTAACTTCTTCTGTGCTAAGCTAAAGATCCCTGTACATTCAGGCGTCCTCCGTGTGATACATCAAATGAGTCATACTTCAGTAGATTTTTACACAGGTGAATTGACCATCACAGCAGTGTTCAGCAGGAAAACTGACTAAAAATTTGGGTTGTGGTGAGGGTTAGTTCTGTATTTTAATACGGTGAATATTCTTTCATGAAAGTAGTATAGCAGTGTATTTTGGAAGCAGACGGGAAAAGATCCTGAAAACAGGCTGAAGCACACTTCTATTATGATGAACAAATACAGGAAGGGGTGAAAAAAACCCAAGCAGCATTGAATAAGGACTATTGAGTGTGAACTTCAGGTTAGTTCTTTCAGCCTTTTTATTTACTTGCACACATGCTAAATGTGTATCCTTCTACTAGATGGAATCTCAGTGCATAACAGATTATCTTCCCTGTTGATGCGAGTTATGAAAACCACCAACAGTTATCAGGCTTGTGTCAGAATTATCTTGCACTCTTTTCTTTCTTTCCAGGGTTCACCAGGGGAACGTGGATCAGCAGGCACTGCTGGCCCAATTGGTCTACCAGGTCGTCCTGGACCTCAGGGTCCTCCAGGCCCTGCAGGAGAGAAGGGTGCTCCTGTAAGTTATCACAGAGTCACATAAAACTATTACAGCACAGACATTTCATTTCAGGATGTTACTCTTACCCACTCTAGTATTTGCCTGTTAAACATATCCTCAGAATACCTGGTCTAGTCCTTTTACATTTACAATTAAGTAAATACTAAAATGTTTATTGTCATAACCTCTAACATTCGGGCAGGGTTAAGCCTGTTATTATCACACAAAGGAATGGATAAAAAAGTCTGTCAAACCATTCTTTCATTAAAACTTTGTACCCGGCCACTTTGCATTAGTGTAGACGTGTATTTGTCATTGGCTTCCAGTATTACTTAGTATAATTTTCTGATGCACTCTCTTCCTTTTATAGTTTCCTTTCTGTTTCTCTTTTCCTTACTATTTTTTAGTGGTAGTATGACTCCCTGTACTGAAATCTCCATTACTCTCCTGTGATAATGGTGGATCACTTCTGTTTATTGAAAACCAGGGTGAAAAAGGTCCTCAAGGTCCTGCTGGGCGTGATGGAGTACAGGGTCCTGTTGGACTTCCTGGTCCTGCTGGTCCTAGTGGCTCTCCTGGAGAAGATGGTGACAAGGTGAATCATTAAAATTTGTATTAGTTCTCTGTAGCTTTTCTCACCATAAATACAACAATGAAACAGCTCTTAACCCTGCCTCCCCAAGACTCTTTCCACCTACTGCAGAAAACCTGAAAAACTCTTCTGTAATCAGATGCCTGAGGAGCAGATGCCATGGGACACTGGGATTTGTGTTCAAGACTGACATTTATCCTGGCAAAGAAACAAGGATGAAAGTGCGGCAAAACAAATCAAGGCAGATGATGACAAAATTAATTCTTGCTTATTTTAGAAACTTTATTCGCTGAATGAATAAGATAAAATATTCTCAGTAACATATAGTGATTTGGAATCACTGAATAGGTTGAGGGTGTCAATATAATATGTTCACAGCAGAGGTATTCTGCTGACTTCTGACAGAATTTAGGATATAGCACCTTTCAGGATCATCTTGCATGTTTGCTCAATCCAGCACTGTTCTGTTAGCATAAGGTAAAGGTAAAGATTTTGAGGTTCATTTTTATGATGCATGTGTTATTTATCCCACAGAGAGTATTTTCTGTGATTTAATTGTCTTTTATTATTGTATAAAGAAAACATATTTTTCCTGGTGATTTGAATAATTTTGAAGTTTTGAAATATTGTACACTTCAGTGAGAAGTAGTTGTCAGTCGCATACAGTTAGATGAGTCTGTAAATCAGGGTGCTTTCATTATAAGTTCATACTGAAGGTGACAGGAGGAACACAATTTCCTTTATTTAGAGCTCAGTAGGACTATACTTCAAAGCCAGGTCTTGCTGCCCTTTGAATATAGCAATCAATATCTGGATTAATATGACGTACTATTGATCGATGCAGAATTGCCCCCTTTAGACCTTCACACATAAAGCAGCAGCATAAAACACAGAAGAATCATACCAAAGGGAACATTTAAAGATACTGTTATATTGACTTCAGATAAGTGTGAAGGAGACCATTTTAAACAAGAAGTTTAACTTTTAACTTTACATTACAGGGTGAAATTGGTGAGCCGGGTCAGAAAGGTAGTAAAGGTGACAAGGGAGAAAACGTGAGTAGCGAAATCCTTCGTCTGTTACATTCTTCATAAATAGAAAGTATTCATGCACGAAGTATACAGGTAGCTTTGCTACATCACTGAACAGAAACAAAGACAAACTTCAAAAACGTGTCTTCAAAATAAGGTGAAGTTTTAACGAAACACTAGAGGTTTGTAGTTCTAGAGCCATGCCTGTATTTAGTATTTCTCATATTCCTTGAGCTTACAGAATCATTAAACCATAGATAGGTAAAATACATTCCTTCCTATATAATTTTAATTCATCCATTCTACATGTGAACTGGAAGAGACAAGGAATACACATACATTCTTTTACTGTGATTAAGTTAACTTCACTGACTGGATTGTGTGAACATGCCCAGCTTTAGCTTCTTAGGCATAATGATGAAGAATATGAAGACTCAGTAATCTACTAATAATGTTTTAAAATTTGTAAAGAATATCTAATTCATAGAAAGCACACTTAACTGATTGCAACATTTTAGGACCTCAAATGAAATTCGAAATTACTAAAGTTCAAGCACTGCCTCTATTAATTGAAGCCAGAAAGATAAAAATCAGCTTTTTCTACTGTAAAATTTGAAGCTAGAAAGAATAAAACAAGGCACTTTGTTAGGTTTTGTTTCTTTCCCAAAAAGTCAGAAAAGAATTGCTTTTACTTCTCTTCAATTTGAAGATAAACTGGCATTTTAGTTGAAAAATTTTCTGTAAGAAATAATGCAGGAGTAATTGCAGAAAGATTTTTTTTATTATTACTATATTTTATCAATATTCACAGTTAGCAAAGCTCAGATTTCAATATTGGGATGTTTGTGTCTGAGCATATTTATTGTCTTGAAAACAGTGTGCTTATTATGTTTAATGACTTAGCATCATAAAAGTAGATTGCTTCTAAAAATTACACCAGATTTATGGCTTACACATAATCAGATGATGTTCTACAGGAGGATACATAAAAATACAGGCAAATTGAAGGTTTATGATAATTTCATAGAAAAAAATGTGTTAATAGAATGTGCAAAATTTTATTTTTAAAGATAAGCTTTTTCTTTCCAGTTATTTATGTGAGAGACTTTTATAATTTCCGATGCAGAATCCACATACTTTTCAGAAATTTATTTCATTAAATCAGATCACAAGTGCTATAATAAATTATTTGCTATGCCCTGTTAACACAAAGAATGTAATATTATACATATGGATGAGAGAACACTTCTATTATAAACCCTGGTTTTCCAAGGAACATACATATGACCAAGTTTGAAACAACTTCTGATCCAGGCTAAAATTGCTCCAGCACCTGGGCCAGGGCAATCCCAAGCACAGCTAGAGGCTGGGGGAGACTGGATGGAGCAGCCATGAGGAGAAGGACTTGGGGGTGCCACGTGAGGGAAAGCTCCCCATTACCCAGCTTCAGTGTGCACTTGAGACCAGAACCCCCTCATGTGCTGGGCTGCACCCCCAGAGCGTGAGCAGCAGCTCAGGAAGGGGATTCTCCCCCTCTGCTGTGCTCTGGGGAGACTCCACATGGGGAGATGCTTTCAGCTCTGGGGCCTGCCACACCAGAGGGACGTGGAACTGCTGGAGTGAGTCCAGGGGAGGCCACAAAGCTGCTGCGAAGGCTGGAGCAGCTCTGCTCTGGAGCCAGGCTGAGAGAGCTGGGCTGGTTCAGCCTGGAGAAGGCTCCTTAAGGGGACTTAAGCAGCTCCCAGTGCCTAAAAGGGGCCTGTAAGATATCTGGATAGGGAATTTTGACAAGAGCATGTACAGATAGGATAAGAGGGAATGGCTTTAAGCTTTTAAAGGATAGATCTAGATTAGACATTAGACAGAATGTCTTCCCTGTGGGGGTGCTGAGGCACTGGTACAGGGTGCCCAGAAAAGCAATGGCTGCCCCATCCCTGGCAGTGTTCAAGGCTGGGGTTGGATGGGACTTGAGGCAACCTGCTCTAGTGAAAGGTGTCCCTGCCCATGGCAGGGGGTTGGAACTGATGAGGTCTCTTCCAGTCTAAACCATTTTGTGATTCTATGATAATCTGATCTTGAATGCTTTGGTTAACTTGGTAAAATTAATTTATCAAATTAAGACATTTTAGAAGTTAGTTTTAAAGCTGAGTACTTGTTCCCAGTTAGCTGAAAATCAGTCTTAATCTATTTGCTCTTATAGTTGAGGTAACATTCAGCTCCTCTTTGTCTATCTAAAGAGGTTCATAACAGTACAGGCCCTATGTACATGATAACATCTGGTGTTTAAGGGAAAGGGCAGAAGAAGCATATGAAGCAGGCCATGGTCCAGTTTCACTTCGGGCTATGCATGTGATCAAATGCATATACTTTTGTTTTCTCCCTGACGTGCCTCTTCATTAGAGATGCTTCTGCATTTGAGAAATGCAGAAGAAACAAATGCTGCACATTTCTCTTTCAGACCATTTTAGCAGACCAGCTAGTTATACTGAGCATTAGACTGTGACTACAATTCCCATTGTGAGTACTAATTCATTTGGGCATGTTCCAGCAGATCTGCTGTCGTGGTTTAATCCCAGCCAGTAACTCAGAACCATGCAGCTACTCACTCCCTCCCTCCCCTCTTCCCCCTTCTGCTCCCGGTGGGATGGAGAGGAGAATCAAAAGAATGTAAACCTCACAGGTTGAGATAAGTCCAATAACTAAATAATTTCTAATAACACTCCAATAACTAAAGTGTAATACGAAACTAGTGCTACTACTAATAATAAGGGAAATAACAAAGGGAGAGAATACAAAATTAAAAGGGAAAAGTTAAAAAAACAATAAACACAAATGATGCCCAATACAATTGCTCACCACCCGCCAACTGATACTCAGCCCAACCTGAGCAGCAATCTGGGCCTTCTGGGTAACTCCCCCCAGTTTCTATACTGGGCGTGATGTGCTGGGGTATGTAATACCCCTTTGGCTAGTTTGGATCAGGTGTCCTGTCTCTGCTTCCTCCTGAATTCCCGTGCCTGTCCTCAATGGCAGAGCATGAGACTGCAAAGTCTTTGATTGGGGTAAGTGCTACTGAGCAATAACTAAAACATTGGTGTGTTGTCGGCATTGTTCTCAGGCTAAAGCTGAAACACATCACTGCACCAGCTACTAAGAAGGAGAAAAATAACTGTTATAGTTGAACTCAGGTCATCTGCTTTACAAGTAAAGTGTCTGCAGCAAAATCATTTTGAGAATGTATCCTGTATTTTCAGTCTCAAGGTCTGAGGCATTTGGTAACATAATGTTTTTCTTATAATACAGGATTCAGTGTTCAGGCCTGCTTAGTTGAAGTGAATGTTACCCCATTTCAAGTCAAGTCTATTGAATTTTGTTTGTCCTCAATTAGGGTAATTTAACCCTGACAATTCCAGAATGTGTTTATTTCAAATCTGCTTTCCTTTAAACATGCTAATGGATATTGGGGTAGGGAGAAAGGCATCTCAGAGATTCTGAAGAGGAAGGACGGCACAATTTTATTGTTGATGTACATTCTATCTTGAGTTTCAAGGCCTCCACAGTCACAGGAGCCTTCATTAGCTAAATAGTCATTCCTTATGATTCTGATCATTCCCCCTCCATTTGCCCTCCACAGTAATGTATTGTAGTGGTTTAAGGCCTGCCACGCAGCCCACTCACTGCCCCCCCACCTCCTCCCTCGGCTCCCGGAGGGATGGGGAAGAG
>WYDI02021761.1:4265-17753 GCA_009867235.2 Psittacus erithacus | reverse complement strand
GTTTTTTTTTCCATGAGGGTACACTGATCCATGCAAAGTCTGACTGACTTTATATAGGTATAGAAATAAAACGTTGCTGCATAACACTGAACTGCTGCAGTGACTGTGTTGATGTTACAATGGTTTGAATCCCAGTAGCTGCTCTTGAAAATGTGGTTGCCTTGCAGTCTGTCAGACCCTGTGCATTCAGTCTTGTCTCATTTCAGTTTTCATAGACAAATATGTGCCTCCATTAAAGCAGATGCTGCTTGGTGGATGCAGGTCGCATGTCTCTGATCAATACAGGATTTCTTAAAATTCTTCAAAATTATGTAGCCCTCTGCATAGGAATTTCCTACCATCTGTGTGCCAGTCCCTAGCAGACTGGTGATTTTAATAGTTGGCAACAGGAAAAGAAACTTGTCCTTTTCCTCTGCCTTTCATTGAAGGATTGTTTTGAGCTGGATGGAGTTTGCTAAAGAAATTCAGCGCTGAAAGCATCTTGCCACAGGGCTCAACACACTAGATTTCAGAGCCACGCTGCTCTACATCTTTATTGCCTCTATTTTTACAGGTCAAGACAGCTACAGAACACTGCCTGAAGTGATAGTGATGAACTCTGTAGTATTGCTGTTAGTGTGAAATAGACTGGCTATAATGTAATATGTGAGCATCTTAAAAGCATGAACCAATTGACCAATGACAGATGTGGTGATGGACATGTGGAGTTAAAGTAAATAGCATTGTGTGTAAGCAGTCAGTGATTTGTAACAATAAAACTTTGTGATGTGAGTCCTTATATTCTCTGTTGATTCACCCCCTGGATAATTACCGTCTCACGTCTCATTCAAAATCTTTGGGCCTGTTGATCTTTCTCCTGCTGCTATAGGCCAAGCCCTGCACTTGCCGGGCTATTTATGGTTGGCACTTGGTCTTACTCAGCTGTCCTAAGCATCTCATACTTTGGAAAAGCAGTATTTTCTCATGTGCTATGTCTCACCTATATAGACCAGATGTCCTTCTTCCTCTCTAAGTACCAGTTAGCAGGAAGAGTTTCCATGTTTCCGAAAGAAGAGTTTTCCAGATTTTCAGGAACTTGCGAAATGTTGCATAGAGCAGCATCATTTTTGTATTTGAAAGCACTGATGACAGGGTGGATTGTAAACTGCAAGAAATGTTGATGGCTGAGAACAGTCACTTGCTTGAGAAGAGTTTGGGAGCCTTGACCTTGGTTTTTCCAGCCAGCAGTTCTCAGTCTGTGTCTTAGGAGTTGTTTATTGTTAAAAACCCAAAACAGTACAAACCAAAAAGGACTAAAGCCTGTGACTCACTTATCTATTATCTTTTCTCTGACAATGTCCAGTGTCTCATAGGGAGGGTACAAAATATCTCTGTTTAATTGTTTGTGCATGTTACTTATATTTGCTTTCATAGTCTTCCCCCTCTTCTCCGAATGTCAGTTAATGTCTTCTTCCTTTATAAAGCTTCAGAAATCTTTGCATTAAGAATTAGAAATCTTATGACATTGTTTTCTGATGTAACTAGTTTGGAAAGAAAAATCACTGGTAGTGGAGTTGAAGGAAGGGTGCTTTTAATAAATGAGGAGTAAAGACTGAAATGTTTTTGCAAGAGCATTTTGAAGCGGCATTCATTTCCTCCCCTCCTTTCAGTTTCCCAGCTGCCTCTCCTGCAATGCTCTTCGCTGTTTCAGATGCCATCCTCCTCCTTTATTCTGTTATTTCATTATCTTAACTTTCCTGATTTTCCTATTTCAGTTATTTATCAAATGATATTGTAGTTACATACTTTACAACACCTGCACTGTGCAGACTGGAGCCCAGCAGTATTGCGTACGAGGCAGGTGCTCAGCAGAGTTGTAGTAATGGATAAAAAGTAGAAGGAGTAGCAGTATTTTCTGTAAGCCCAGAGGCAGAACATCATCTCTTACATATCACTGTTGCCTAGCCCAGACCACTGTATTTTGTGTTGCTGTTGCTAAATTATCCTCTATTTTAGGCAGAGCAGTCATAGGCATAACAAGCTTCACAACAGCTGAGTATCGTGTCATTTGAAAAATAAGTTGTACTTTTATGTGTGAGTGCACACAGCACTTTGAGGCAACTGCCTGAGCAGTAGTTGTTCACCCAGGGTTAGCTTGAGCCATATGGATGTCTGCCACAGGCTGCAACTGCAGTCTGTTACAGCCCTGTTGTATAAATTACGCATGACAGCTAAAGAAAAGGGTTTGGGAACCAAACTGGGGAGAGGCCTGGGACAAACCCAGCCCAAACCAAACTGCTTCAGCCTCCTGACAGTGTTCCCCATTGGAATGAGGAGTGTACAGCTGAAAATGGACACTAGAGAAAAACTGGAAATGGAGGAGGCTTTTACAGGAGAGGGTAGGGAAGGATGGTGGAAATGAAAGGTCACTCAGGCTTATGCAGAATAATGAAAGCTGGCACTTCCCAGTCACAGTCCATTCTCTCCTGGTCACTCAGTGACCTGAAAATAATACAGATTCATAGTCCTTTCTCTCCTGTCACTGTGGTCAGTGACCTTACAACAACATCCTGTAGTCCATTAAAAGAAAGCTATTAAAAAAAATATTACCGGTCCCACCCCCTTGAATTAAAGCATGGGGGGAAAGAGTCATAAATAAAGGCTCTTCTAAAGTGAATTAGCCATCTTGGTATTTAAGAAGGCAGGAGACAATGAGTGACATCAGTCTGTTAGTTGTATAAGCTAAGTGAGGTGCTGAAAGTGACAAAAGGAACGTAGCTGGTTACATCTGGGACTAGGTTTTTTTTCACCCCTGCCAGAATATTTTATTATTTTATTTCATTCCAGGGCCCTCAGAATAAAAACCAAACAATTCTCTATTGTTTATTATAGTTCATTTCTCTGCCAACATTTAAAATCTCAGGGACAGTCTGGAGTTATTTATAGTTGAGTGATTAAACTCTTGATGCTAACACTAAGGTCATTAAGTAAACATTCCAGGGAGAGGCTTAGATTTGATATGAAAGCAGTATCCAAGTATGTGCCTGGAGGAGAATTAAAATATATATTGTTAAAGTTTGAATTAACCTCAGCTTATATCTTCTGAAATCCTAACTGTGTCAAGTTTTACTTCAGTACCAGAAAGCTGGACACAGCAGACGTACGGGGGTAGGGTGTTCAGATGTATTTCTGGGGTTTGGCTAAGACTGTTTCTGTTTCAAAGCTTGTCTGAACCTATGGCGGAATGTGAACTTAGGTGTGTGCAGGGTAATTTCAAATAAAAGGAAGAATTGATAAGTAACTAATTAATAGTGATGAATGACATGGGGTTTCAAGGTTAGCTAATTGCACTTGTCCAATGAAAGGAATGGGATGTGCTGCTAAAATTCAGGCAGGCTGGTTCTGATTTCTGTTTTTCCTGTGAGGAGCTTTTTCTCCTGTGCCTGTTTACAGCATACATAGTTATTCATTCTATCCTTTACTTCTCAGGCTATCCTTGCTCAGCAATATCGCCAAAATATCATGATGGCCTCTGGGAAAGAGGAAAATGCCTCTTATTGTGAAATTATGTTTTTTATTGTGACTGGATTGGGAAGAAGTGGTCTGATAGTGAAGCTTTTCCAGTGGAGAAAAGCAGACCAAATTAATAGGGTTGTCTTTTATAGGAATATTCATGTGGGAACCTGCAACTTGCTTCTGTACCAGTCTTTGAATAAAATGAATAGTTGAATGAACTTTCTATTCTTTCCTTGCAGTTTCAAGATTCTAAGAAGTTCTTCTTCCACACTCCCCCCCCCCTCAACATTTAACTGCTGTAGTTGTACTAAATAAGGTGCTCCTGTTTTCCTCACAGGGTTGTTATAATAGTTGAAAATTATCAGTCTTTGTGGTTTACTCAATTAGAAGTATTGCAGCTGAGGTACACAATCACCTTTTTACTGGAGTGTCTTCATGCATTTAATTTCATTCTGGCTTTTGTATGTATTTGAGTTTGCTAAAGCTTTTCACTGTCTGCGCTCTCACATGGCACACTGAACTGTGCTGCTGTGCATTAACAGTGGGAGAACATTTCTAGCATTGTTTCAGAAATGTAAAACAGAAAGTTCATGGGGTTTGGGCAAAGCAATCTTTCAGTTCAGACTGCACATGTTCTGCTTTAGGATCAAACACCAAAGTGAACATATCTGTGTGCATGCTTGGTATGTGGTTTTGAGATTACTTCATTTATGGGTCAGGAAGCACGGTTTGCTCCTATCGGAAGCGTGCACAGAGCAGGCATGAAATGGTAACGGTTACTTTGCCCTCAGTATAAGCAACATCAGAGAAGGCTGCAGTGATAGAAATGACATTTTGAACCTCTCAGTCTGAGCTTGCTCACCTCAGTGGTGAGGAGTTCTGTATCTCACACTACGGAAGTTACTGAAATAATTTGTGCTGGCGAATGGGCAGTGCAGAAATGATGATAATAAAAAAGAAGCCGTCGATCTGGCTTCTCACTAACAGTTGCAAGCGCTAATAAGTCTAATTATAATTCTGAAATGTACACAGAAGGGAAAAAATATGCCTGCTTTGTTTATTTTTGGAGAAGAGTTAAACTCTGAAATCCTGTGCTGTAATTGCAGAGTGGTGTTCTGTTCTAAAGGGCTACAAACTCAAGGACACTTTATAACCTCGCTGCACACTAGTATCAGTAAACTATTAAAAAAGAAAAGGCTGAGGGGACAGGAGGGTTTGCTTTACAATGGAAAATGAAGGTAAGTTGCTGCAGTTTGCTTAATCAATGGCAGGTTTGCAGATGATGGAGTCTACAGACACTAGAAGAGTGTACTCATGAAGCAGAGAATTACTTGGCATAGTAAGGGGAGGGATGGAGTGAACTCAAATGGGATTTTAGGTGGTATACCTTGGAAAAACTTCCTGACATCGAGATTTATGGGTCTGATAATGTCCTGAGGGATGCGGTGTGAACTTTATCACTTGAAATATTTAAAGCAAGACTTGACGTGTTAAACGTACAGTATGCTTCTGCAGTAAAATAAAATGCACAGGGTCTTTCACAGTATCGCACAGTCTGTATGTAGATATCTCAGGATGTATTCCTATCAGGTCCTGAAGGTCCATTTGGACATTGCCCGAACTTGGACTCAGATGAGAGAGCTTTAACAGAATTTGGTGTCCTGTGGGAGATTGAGCTTCGTCATCAGAAACAGTAGATAGAAGCAGCTTCCAAAAATACTGTTTAATAGTAGTGGATAGAAGCATCATCACAGTTCTACCCACATCTTATGTAAAATAACAGGGTCATCTTATTTGATGGGATTTGGCATGTTGGTTGTTGGGTTTTTTTTCCCCCTCCCAGATATCTCTTCCTGAATGTTGGGGTAAAAGTAAGCACTTTTTCTTTCTTCACCTTCTCTCCCTTAACCTATTAATTTCATTTAGGATGGAAGGGAAACAAAAAAACTTTGTAAAAGCTTGTTGTTCCTTGCAATATACCTGAGTAAAATAGAGGTAAGGAAATTCCAATTTTTTCTTTTTTTCCTTGCTAAGGTTGTGTCTCACATCTGTAGATCCAAGAAGGACAAACAAAGAATTTATTTATTTTTTTTTTTAATAAAAAGACACATTTTAACTTCAGGAATTTCTTTAAGAAACAAGAAACTACTTAAAATTCTCCCACTGCGGAGGATTCAGCTTTATCCTGAAAGCTAGAAGAGTTTTACTGAGGCATTCATTGGCAGCAGAAGTGGAAGCCTAATTATTTCGGGCAGGCAAAATGTGCTCAGTGTGTTTCAGCCAGGACAGAGCTGTGTCAGGTCTCTTCATTTGCTTAGGCTGTGGCATTGCTCCTTACGCTACACTGCAGGCCTCGCTATGCCTTCACTTGACTTCAGCAAGACCCCCAGTGGGAGTGGTGCTGATCCTCCCAGACACATTGGTTTGGCCACCGTGATGGATATTCTTGCTGAGCAGCATGAGTCCAGTTTAGAGGAGTCAATGCAGAATGAGTTAACTGTACAAAATACCAATGGGTGTCCTGTAATATGCAGCCATATTTCCAAACTAAATGTTCTGGCTGCAATTTTTCTGATCAAAGGTAGGGATGAAGGCTACACTGGGCATAACCTCAGCCTGTGGTTTACTTATGCTGTTAACTACAGCTTTTACTGCATGAGCTCAGCCCAATGGAGACACTGAGAACACAGCCTTAAATAATCCTGTTTTAGTAATGTTCCCGTTTCCAGGCTGTCTGGGGAAAGTGTAATCAGCAGTCACACTATGAAGTCACTTGCCCCTTTAGGAACTCCTGCTAAGCTTTGATCCTGGCAGCTGGTAAGGTACTGCTCAGTATGTGAGAGCAGCTAAAAGACCAGGAGTGTTTCTTCTTTTCTCAGATTTGGAAGTAATTTTATCCCTTTCTTTTAAATCGTACTGAACACAGGTACCCCAAAACATTTGAAGAACTTTCTGTGAACCACTACCACTGAGGTCTGGTTGTGATGAAGGAAAATTATTGGGTAAAAATGTGTCTCTTTTCTTTCAGAGCTTTTGATGATTGTGAGCAGTTTATTTGTTAGAGGGGAAATTCTGGCAAGGCTGGATGGATTTTTGAAATTGCACCAGAGATCCAGTGTCACTGGTTAATCAGTTTTTCCTAAAATGGAATAAGAAAGTTATACCTCTCTGTATGAATAGTTCCATAAGGGAAGAGGTCGGCAACTAGCAATTTCCTAAGCACCCTATTGCCCTGCTCTGCCTACGTATTTCTGTGGCAGCTAGATTGTAACAGAATTGTGCCCACTGAAATACATCTTAGTTCTCGAATACTGACTTCCCTGGAAGTCAGTGAGATACCTTTTGGAATAAGACACTAATTGTGGAAATAGGTTCCACACGCAAAGCATTGTCTTACAGGCATCTTTTCCTTAAATGTCTGTTTTATTGGGTTTTATACCAGTGACTATTATGTACTGAAGAATGTAATTCCTCTCATGGCAGAAACAACCTGGAGTTTCACCTTACCTTTAGAAACATCTCATGCCCCAAACAGAAGCGTGCAAAACCTGTTATGTGGCTATGTAGTCACAGTGGCTTTTTTGTTAATGCATAAAATCTGGTCACATCAATCAAGATGTGCCAAATTCTTTTTTGCTCCCTCCGCTTTTAAACATATTGCATTGACAGGTTTGTTTTTTGACTAAGTCACCCAGTTCGTACATGTGTGCGTGGGTGCGGGTGTGAGAGAGAAAACGCAAACCACACGGCAGACATTAGTCACTTTTTGTCGTAGTGCGTTGGAAAGTACCGGGGTTCTAGGATGCAAAGATGTTCTGCTGTACTCCATCGGTTGGGGTCCTGTGTGGTTCAGTGCTGCAACTGCTGTTTTGATAGCTGAGGCACTATTGCAGGTCTGTTTGTCTTTTCTCCTTTTTGTTCTAAGTATACTCGTGTATGTGACAGGAGAGACCACCTTTGTTGCAATAGGCAAGCTACAAGCCTTCAAGGCAGCAGGTAGGAATCCTGGTCAATAATGTTGCCGTTTTAGGCATCAAGCTCTTTAATTCACTGGGCACAGGGAGCAAAAAAAGAGAGGAATTCAGTAAAATTCAGTAGAATTAAGGTCAGACAGGTGGGTTATGCATAAACACTGCCATGCAGGGAATGCAAGGGGATAAAACACAAAGGGATCAGGATCCTGGTTCCTCTGTCATAAGCAGAATTGCTTCTGAATGTGAACACCAAAGAAAAGTAAACCTCTGCAGAGGATGTTTCCTCTCAGTGCTCTGATTATGCAGGTTTTAAGTGTTGTTAATTCAGATGGAATACGTCATGCAGTTCTGCAGCTGGATGGCTGACCCACTTAAAGCCCTTCTGTGCAACTTGACTGCCCTTGTAACTCTCTCTCTTAGCTGGCCTTTTAGATATACTATAGATGCCTCCCTGCCTTGAAAGTCGATATTGCAAAACCCCTGTACTAGCATCAGCAGCAGATGGAATGTCTATCCTGGGATGAATGTACAGATGGATACAGATCAGTCAGTCATCCCTACAAATTACATTTTACCCCTCTGTGTGGTGTGTACATCTGTGAATTGTTGGTAAGATTCCTGTATGCCATGTAGGAATGTCAGTAAGCTGATAAAATTCTATTTCCTCTATATATCTCTTCTACACATATATAATTTAGCGGAGAAAAAGAGCGAGGCTACGTATGAGAGTGAAGGATGAAACAAATTCTGTTGGATTGCATTTGGGATGTTCTTGTTAAATGAAATAATGAATGATGTCACCTGCGTCGTCAACATCTTTGTCCTTCATGCAGAATCGGTATGAGTAGACTGCTACACTGACAGTGTTTTACCGAGTTTTATATCACTTATATCTCTACATTTGCTTCCATACTCACCTTTCACTGAAGCATTATGATTATGCGTTTCATTAATAATGTCTGACTGAGATTTTCAACATTTGGCGTAATTCCTCATATTGAAAGAGCACACACTGTGATGCTCACTGTTCGAACACAACAGAAAGAGTGGTTCCTATGCAAATTAAGTTATATGTATGCACAGCACTTCACAAAAACATCATCCCTAAACTGGCGGTGGATAGCAAAGATTTGAAGCACATGGATATAAATCACAATATATTTATCTGTGGGTGACTCAGGGATCAAAAAATCATGGGATTTGTGTGTGATGATAAAAACTATAGAGGACTTATCTCAGCCAATTTTGTTCTACATGTTTCAAATTCTGGCCTGGTGATGTTAACTCAAGAGCATTGCCAGGGTGGAGTTGGGAGTCTGCCATTAAACATTGATTTTCCCAGTATCTCACAATTACAGCAACATCTGTGCTAAATAACTTTTACTGATTGTGTGTGAAGAGCTCATGTTCAGTGCATCTCACTCAAAGGTCTCTTTTCTTACCTGTGCAGGAGGCAGTTGTAATGATTGTGCAGTAGGCTCTTCTGTGAGAGTGATAGAGATTGAAGGGTTTTGAAGCTTTTTATTTTAATGCCATCTTTGTAGGTACACCAGAATTTCCTGAGCTGTACCAGTGTAGTTTGCCTAGGTCACTGAAGTGCTTTCTTCACTGTAAGATTTATAAATATTTGATAAAGTCAACTTTCTTTTTCCACCTTCATAAAACTTCAATGTATTAAACAAAACCCAACCAAACAACAAAAGCCTGAGTGTGTGATGTAGTGGTACAATATACTTCTGCTTCTTGAGCAACAAGAAGTCATGACACATTATGAATTCTATAGAAAGGGCTGCTAAACTGACTCTTCCCTATCTCAGTGCTTGTGTTTTGGGTATGGCTCCATGTAACGGTGAAGGGAAATGAAATGGAAACTGAAATAGTCTGGAAAGCAAAATAAACTCTCACAAGTCACCCTTACAGAGCAGGTTATATTCAAGCTTCCCAAAATGGTTTACAAGTGCTTGTTGATTATTTGGCCTTTGCAGCAGCTCTGTGAGATAATATGTATTGCCATCTGCATCATTTTATACATGCAGAGAGCTGAGCTGACTTGCCCCAGGTGATACAACAACCCAGTGGTACAGGTGAGATGAGAACACATAAGTTTCCATTTCCATGCTGACCAGCTTTGTACCAGACTTCATGATGCAGCTTGAGAGCTGTGCCATGCAGAGATATTTAAGAACATAAGTAATGAAAAACAGGGATGGAGAGAAAAACTTTCTTCTCCATCTTAATGCAATGCTGGCTGCTCTGCACTGTCAGGGATCCGCTGGATTTGGGCAGGAGGAGGAGTAGGAAACTGCTGCTGTTTGTCCGCCCTGTGTGCCAGTCCCAGGATTCGGCTACTGTCATAAAAGTTACCTGAAGAGGCCCAACAGGGATGGGAAGCTATAGGTGTGAATGCCTGAAGAAACAGTTCTGAAAACCACGCAAGATAAATGCACATGACCACTATGAAGAAAAATCCTGGGCCTTTTTTCCCCTTTAAATAGTAGTTTCAGAGAAGAACATCAGGGCCTGTGTTCTTGTAAGATGCCTGGGATGCTTATTTTGCTTACTACTTTTGAAAACTTGCCTGCAAGTTGCATTTCTAAATCTAAAAGAATAAGCTACCCAAAGAGCATTCCGCCTTGCCTGCATGATCTATAATTCCAAAATCACCCGGAACTTTCTGTACTACTTTGTTCTGTAGTTATTAAGCTATACTGCGGAAACTTCCTTTCTGAAGTATCTCAGAAATAGCACAAGAGAAAAGCAGGGTTTTAGCATATCCCTTTCATGCATGCCCTGACAATTTCCTGAATTTTCATAGAAGAGGGAGACTGATAAAGCCCTGGTATTTTTAAAGGCATCATCTCCCTTTTCTGTATCTTCTGGTTTAGGTCCGTTGTTATCTTAAACAGAGATAGTTTTGTACTTAATCTTGAAACACATGGAATTTGGGAATTCCAGTAAATTCCTTTCAAGTGTCTGTTTACGAGATTCCCACCCTGTTAACTTCTGCTGTCAGACAGGTTTATTTTGAAAGGAAACATCAAATGAGTTTCTGCCTCTTGTAAGCAGTGAAGTTTGCTTGTGAGGAACTGGAGGTACAATTCTGTAAATCAGCTGTTTTTCAAACCCCCAGTTGAGAACCACAGGATATTTATAGTGCTCAAAAAAAGAGCTGTTAAATGGATTTTAAAGTATGTTACTATTCATTGGCTCATAATATATTTATACTTAGTATTTTAGTTAGTATGGGGGCTTCCAAACAACTTTGTTGATTGAAAATTTCCAGATGCTGTTATAACATTGAATTTTATAAGCTAAATGGAATATTACAGGATGATTCAATCAGGCTGACTAGCATGCAGGAGTTTAATTCTCTTGAAATCCACTGTTCAATTACTGTACTTGAAATGGTGTCTCCCTTCAAAACAAATATGATTATTTCACCTTTTTCTTCTCAGTTCAATACTTTGCATATGTATTGCATCTCTCCCTGCAAATCTCTCTTAAGCCCTTTATGATCATTAGGTGATTTGCTGTCACAGTCTTTGTTGAGGGATGCCTAATAACAGTTTTGATTAGTAATAACTAGCTCTTAGAGGTCATTCTACCTACCAATGAAAGCATTTTAGCATAGAGCATAGCAACTGCATGCAGATGGCATGCAGCTGAAAGTTTAGTGTTGCAGCATATACCTGCATCTGCAAAGTGAATTTATAGGGTCAAAAAGTACTTCACTGAACTGGGATTTGTCCAACATGCTAGTTGAGGACAGACCATGATCACAAAGTATTATGAGAACTTTCTTAGCCAAATTAAGTTAGTATGTTAATAAGGCAATTCCTTCAACCATGACAGACATTTATATCTGGAGGATATTGCTTACTCAGACCAAAGCTAGAGAGAAACAGCAAGGCTGCAGAGTCTTGTGGACCACTCATGTCCCTTTTTACACAGTGAGGCCCCCTCTTCTTCCTCAGCTTGTTATTTGCTAGGGTGGTACATTGCCTGGTGCAGCCTGAACAAAGAGACTGAGGGTGAATATGATCAACTCTTTCTGGTTAATGCTGGATTCACACTGGCCTTCAGTGCTCACATTGCAGTCAAAACCTGTGCCTCTAGGTTGTGGAGATACACCAAAAGCAGGTCAGTGTAGCTGATTCACATCCACTTGTGGTTCTGTGCCTCAGCCCCCAGCCTTCTGCCCGTTATCAGCAGAAGTTGATCCTGCCATCATCTTTTGGGTCTTAGCTCCATAGCACTTACACAACTGGAATTTGCTTAACCTCTTTAGTTGGCTGAGCTAATAACACGGCTCTTTGTAACTTCTAGTAGATGCTTCTTTCCTAGGCTGCTTCTGTTATATTCAGCCAATCTCATCTGAGTCATGCTGCAAGTTAATTTCTTTCCCAAGTCATGCTCTGTACCTTGGCATATTTACGGGCAGTTGTCTCTTTCCGTATTCCCTCCTGCTGGTGCATTGTTCTTAGCTCTTTGTCTGAGCTATGCTGTTTGTACATTTATTCTGCAGATCTCTGATAATATGTATTTAGAAAATCTGCCTCGCTGTTAATCAGAAGATTTTATGAACATAACCATACCTCCCACTGTCATGGCTGGTTCTGTATGTACAACATACTCATGGACTTTCTTTACCAGTAGTAATTACAACGACTGTTACAGCCCTTTGTCTTTTTAGCTTATGTAAACAATCAAAACACAAGAAGGACAAAAACCAAACAAGTTTCGGTTAAAAAAACTTGTTTAAAAAGGCTCTTTTTATTTACCAAATCTTCCTTTTTTGAGCCTGCACTTCAAATTTTGCATACTATGTATGCTTGATATAAAGGCAAAACAAGCTGTACACTGCTGTTTTATGTACAGGCAACAAAACTGTGACATAAATGCTGAATGCAGTATTTATATTATTGATGACAGTCTAATTGAAAGAGCACAGCTGGATTCAGATCGTTCTGCATAGATCTAAATTACTATATAGATTTTGCAACAGTGGAGAGTCAGCTGCTCTCTCTTTTTGCATTTCCTGTTGTATTTATGTGTTGATCTAGGTTTCTCATTCTTTTCCACTATTCTTTCAATTTTATTTCTGGGATTAGATATGAGAGGGTAAGGAATGAGAACAGGTATCAATGACAACATCCATGTACACAGCCTTCAGGAGGAATCTGAAGGCATCATCACTGTAAACACCATTTACAAAGTTTTTTAGCAGTGTTGCAGGCTAGTCCAAGATTGGCTACAGAGAATATTGAGGTGAGGAAGAGAATAACTTGTAGAAAAGTAGTTCTATATGTGACTTTTTCAGTTTCAACTTACTACAGACTTAATTTTTAGGTGCCTACCCAACTTTCTTTAGATTGAACTTGATATTCTTTTCCTCTGTAAAGGCTAATATGTAGGCTTTTGATTTCAAGCTTAATTCTTGTTGAGGGTTTTAGAACACATGCCCTTTTCTCTCACGCCCACATTCATGTGACTCAATGATGGCTAAGCACATTCTCAAGTATCTAAGAGTTTACTCATATATTATGGGTGTTTATCTGCTTTGAAAGTCTAGCCTGCGATGGAGAGAAGAGCACTGTTTAACACTTTTGTTTCTTGCTGAAATATAAGTAGGCCATAATGTGCGTATGCATCTGCAGGGTAAAATCCATCTTATCCCACCTGCAAACCTACTTCTGGAACGTTTTGTTGATCTGAGTTCATAGAATGCTTTGCTAATTCACCTCTTTCTTATGGTGTTTATGTGTCAACAGCAGGAGAAAAAACCACTATTATGCTTTGTTTTGGGTTTTGGGTTTTGTTTTGGTGGTGTTTGTTATTTTTTCTGAAGAGCTCTAAGCTCTTTTCTCCTCTGTGTTAGGCTATTTGTCTGCTTAGCCTTGATGTGTATTGTTGGTTTTTGTAATTACTGTTTAGATTTAATTTCAACATCAGATTGTTTCTAAATGGTTTCTTTAGAACTCTGTCCCTGGGGCCATTTTTTAAGGCTGTTATTACAAAG
>WYDI02021760.1:0-21482 GCA_009867235.2 Psittacus erithacus | reverse complement strand
GATGATCAGGGGACTGGAGCACCTCCCATATGAAGACAGGCTGAGAAAGTTGGGGCTGTTCAGCCTGGAGAAGAGAATGTTGCATGAAGACCTCATAGCAGCCTCCCAGTATCTGAAGGGGGCCTATAGGGACGCTGGGGATGGACTGTTCATTACAGGTTGTAGTGACAGGACAAGGGGTAAAGGGTTAAAACTTAAACAAGGGAAGTTTAGATTGGATATAAGGAGGAAGTTCTTTACTGTGAGGGTGGTGAGGCACTGGAATAGGTTTCTCAGGGAAGTTATGAATGCTCCCTCCCTGGCAGTGTTCAAGGCCAGGTTGGAAAGAGCCTTAGGTGGTATGGTTTATTGTGAGGTGTCCCTGCCTATGGCAAGACGGTTGGAACTGAATGATCTTATGGTCCTTTGTAACCCTAACTATTCTATGATTCTATATACATAGTTATATATATACATTTTTTAAAGGATTTATTTGCTTAATGTATGACTTTTCTTTACAGGTTGGCATTGTATTTCGTAACTGAAAAATTGTGCTTACAACTACTATGGATGCTTGAATCGCTGATTTCAGTTTCATAGTCCTCATTTAAACTATCATTGCTATTTATTAGCTTTAATATTTTTTCTGCAGACACTAATTTTTAAAGACTAAAGTTAAAACATTTGCATAAAAATTACAGTATTATTTTATGTGTAGGCAGTAAAAGCAAATTGTTAGTAATGCCAAGGAAACCTGAAATCTTGTCTTTAGCTTCCATTACAACTTGACAAAACAGCTTTACAGTCAACTCTTCTTAATCAAACCTGACACTTGTCCTCTTCCAGTATATACTGGATCATTCAGTGTATATAGAAAGAGGACATCTTCATCGTTTTTGCCTCAAATTTTTGATAGCTTTTTAACTAGCTGGAAGAGAGAAAAAGAGGGGAAGAAAAAGCAAGCTGATGAAGGAGGGTTGTGAGTGAAGTGTGGAGGTATAGTTTTGTATAAGTTCTGACTGTGCAATACTATAGTAAAGTACTCTTGAACCAAATGCAAAGATGCTAAGGATTTCTGGGCAATGCCTAATTTGTTGTCTGCTTTCCATAGGAGACTTCAGGATCAAGTAAGCAAAGAATTATTTATCCTGTGGAATAGGAGTGCTGGAATAGTTAGCCAAATCCCACTATAGCATTACCTTTTACATTTTAAAAGGTATAGCTTATGTAGCTGACTTCTATTACAGCTTTTTCCATGCTATTTCTGGTGCCCATTTTTTACACCTCCCTTGTAGCAGGAGTTCTGCTAAAAGAATGAAGCTCTGACAACCAGAGCTTGAACAAGACATACTTAAATCCTTAGCCTGCCATGCAGAGAAAGTATCCAGCATGCAGTATAAATTCTCTGTGTTTTCTTGCTCTTTTGCTGTATTACTTCTGATATCATGTTCTTGGCTGTGGATGATGATGCTCACCTCTTTAGAGCATAATAGCTGAGTAGGTGTAGAATGATTCAAAGAGCATTTTCTGTAAAGCAGTGTAATAAAATATTTACAAGATTTGATGTAATGAACTAGGCAATTATGCGTGAATTGTACTGTCTTTAGCTGGTTAGAATAGGCAGCCTGCAAACGTTTGCCGAAGCTCCTTTAACATAGTTTCCAAATCATGTTTCATGGAGTGAGAATATTGTTACCTCCTACCTAAGGTTTCATTTCATTGCAGTACTTACTGTGGAGCATGCAAATATTTACAGTTGAACTTTGGAAAAAGGAGGTCAAGAATTCTATTAACACTTATAAATGAAGTTTATATGAGGATGTGTGTATCTTGAACATGCCAAAGATGAGAGAACACGTGATGAGTTGCTCATTTTGGAAGGTCATGAGCAATTTTGTGTTCTCCATGTATCTTTCACCAGTCTTTCAATGTTTCTGATGTGAAACTGCAGGAGCCTCTTGCTTTCGCTGCTTAGCTGGCCATCTTTCTGCAAGGCCTGTGTTGCCTGGCTGTTGCTCGGGGCCTTGCCCGCTTTCTTCTTGCAGCTGTTGATACTATAAGCATGTGCAAGTATCAGCATATGCAGTGTTTCTGCAAGTACAATTTAACTATCCAATTTTTTGAGGTCATGATAAAACTTTTTACAGATGTGACAGACCTGGTTCTATTCTAGTATGTTACCCTTCATTTATCAGGCGAAGGGGTGCAAATCTCAACCAATAGGCAGTGATAGGCTACTTATTTTGTACTGAAAAATATAAAAGAGTTTGGTACAAGTTTGCATGTTCAAAGATAGTCATATAACAGTGCAAAGAGCAACTAACTAGTTCTGCTGCAGCCTTCTTTTGGCTATATAATACTAATATATATGTTCACTTAGAAGTATTTTTCTGAACTAAATACAGGAAGGACCTTAAATATTAGAGCTGAGACTGCCAGTTCTGACATGGGCTCCTAATGTAAAATTGCTGGAATACTTTAATGTCCAAACTGCTCAGTTCCAAAAGAAAATTGATTCATCTTTCATCAGTCTTTGTATTACTTATACTCTGTAATCTTCTCAAGGCAGATGGTAAAATGCTTTGATCTTCTTGTTAGCCACTTGGCATTACTTTCTGAAGTTCCAATCAGCTGCCTTGTTTGAAGAAGTTATTTGGGCCACTGAATGTAGCTTCTTTTTTCTGCATAGATATTTTGTCCTAATGACTATTCTGCATCCTCTTCTCTGTCTGACTGGTTTTGATTCTGTGTAGAAGGGGTGTATATGCAAGTATTTTTATTATGAATATTGCATCTGGCTTTATTTATAAATGAAAATAGGAAAATAGTCTGTCTACAATTCTTATATTCCAGTAACCTGAGACACACTCTCATGTTTTTAACTGACCACTGATGTGTTCAAGTATGTGTGATTTAGTACTGCAAGGGCATCTTGTTTGGAGTTTGATCCATTTAACTCAAACTTCTCTCTGCTCATCAGCGTCTTCTCTTCTGTGGCCTCACCTAATGGGAATGGAGCTGCTGAATCTATGGGGATTATATATATATTATATATATATTATATATATAGACTATCATAAAGATAGTATAGATATCTATATGATATATATCTCTATATATTATATATAATATCTCTGTATAGATACATATAATATATATAGACTATCATATAGACTATATGTCTATGGGGATATGTATTAGGGAAGTACTGGCCTACATTTAAGATGCTTCAAATACTCATTAGTGCAGCAGGCTGATCAGTGTCTTTGGTTATCATCAGTTTGCAATGCTGCAAACAGTTGAGAAACAGGGAGTGGAGGCTGCTGGTGGACTACTGCTGTATAATCAATTACCTGAAGGAAAAAAAACAAAAAAAGTTAAATTTGTGAAACAATACAAATGGTATCTGCTGCCATTTCCTATAGGCCAATTTGAAATTCTCAGTGTGTATGCTCCAAAAATAATAGCTGTTCGTAGAAATATGATTCAGCTTTGCTCCATACTAGGAATAACTATGCACATCTTCAGGAAAATGTACTAATTTCTTTTGATATCTCATTGATTTTTAAATGAGAGGCTGGAAATTGGTGGAGGAGCAAACCTTATTTTTCATAAAAGCAAGGAATGAGTAAATAACATTGCCAGCTTTAAACAATGAAGAAATACAGGCTGAAGAGAAATTTGCTCTTTACTGTTTCTGGGTTTTTTGTCTTGCACAATCTTATGCTTGTAATGCATAAAAAGCATTATCAGGAGGGATGAAGCTATAAGTGCAGTCCATGAGAGTTCAGGATAGCGAGGTTATTTATGGAGCCTGCTAATTTCTAAGGGCTTTTGTAGTAGAGCAGAAAATAGGCAGCAGCCTTTAGGCCTCATTGACTAGCTTTCATATATATTGCCAACAGGTAAACTAATATTTTTTTTTTTTTTTTTTTAATTTTACAGTAGGAACTAAGGCACATAATTTTTTCTAAGCTCAGTAGAAATATGGTGAAAATGACTAAAGTGTTAAGACATTATATAACTGAGAATTCATTGTGTTGTGTATAGCTGAGTAATGGGAACTCTTCAATTTTTTTTTAATATTTACTTGATTTTACAAATTTACTTATTTTTTAATATTTACTTGTTTTTAAATGGTGTCTGTATAGTCTAACAGGTAACATTTAAAAATCGCTTCCAATTTTGGGTTGTTCCTCTATATTAAACATAGCTTCATGAAAAACAATGTAGTTTCGTCATGTTGGTGTAGGCTAGATACACTTCTATTTAAGTGATTATTTAAAAAGCATATGTGATAACAGTGACACCGACTCTTTGGCCACTGGTAGAAAGCATGGTGTATTTATGCTATATGGTGGTGTTGCAAGGGACTGGTATAAGCAGTGTAGTAAGTCATTGAGTTACAGGCTATTAAAGCAAAATGAATTTGTTCATCCTCTTAGTCTTTTGGAATATGTGCCATGCTAAACCTGAGAAATATGAGGTACTTTCCTGCAGTTTCACTCCTTTTGATCATTCATTATTTTTTTTCTACATAATTAGGTATAGTCTTTAAGTCAAATAATGACATTGAGGTCAAGTAGACCCAATAGTACTTGGAGATTGATAGATTTATTGCATAAGTCTAGCTGTAAAAGTGATGATACAAATTTCCTAATGACTAATATTGATATCACCATACATGTAGAGGTCTTTTTGTAATATTTGTATTACTGAAAGCTTTAATTGAACTACAGCCTGAGAGTAGTGATGGTTGACCGTTTGTTCACAAGTCTGCTCCATGAAGACAGGGTGTTTCATGGTAGCTGTGCTGCAATAAGTCTTAATGTGTACTGGCAGTGTGTGCCTGTCTAATGTTTGAGATGTTCTAGCTATTTTATTGTGGTCCAGTACAAAAGGACGGCAAATTTACTGGCTCCCTTGTGTCCAAAGCAATGAGACATGCACTCCATTTGGCTCTTAATGCACCTCTCCTTTTGTCTAGTGTGGGTTCAAGACATTGCCTTGGGCTATATATGTTTATAAGAATTAATGCAGTGTGACATCACACCTGAAAGTGGTGTTCTAATTCAGTTAATAATGTCACTAATAGGTTTATGTTCAGAGAAGTACAACACAGCTGTTCATCATTATTCTGAGCCTGTTTTTGTCAGTATCAGTATTTTACCTTGTATTCTATTAATGTTTCCATGTTTTTACATATTTCTTTTCTTCTTTCTAAATGCTACTAATATTATCTTGTTTAAAAATCTTTCAATTCCCCAATGCGATCAACCTCCTCATAATCTGTGATCCACATTTATGAGAGAAGTTACGTTAATGCTACTTAAGTCCCACTCCTTATTTAATGTTCATCATTCTGGCAGTTTTTCCTATTAGAATATGCTATTGTGGATTTCAAAAAGCTCTCTTGCTTGGGCAGACAGTGAAAATAAGCTCTCTAAACTGAGTTGCTTTTCTGAGTGTCTTTGAAGTCTAAGGGTGTTAAAGGATAATAAGTTGCATCGGTGTTGTGAAGGTTGGTTGGTTTGTTTTGTTTGTTGGGAGAATGCAGTTCTGTTTATGTTATTAAAATGCAGTGGCTAACGAGATCCTGAGGTCTGTCTATGCTGCTGACAAATGTAAGTGCAAACATAATCTAGCTCAGGTTTCAAGAACAACTCAGCATGGCAGTTCCAAGGTCTCTGTACAGTGTCAAAGCTCTGCCAAGGTATGGGTAAAAAAAAATTTTGCTGTAGCAAATTCTGTTGCTATTGCAATTAAACTGCATCTGTTGTGTTGGAAACTGGAGATTTGCAAATGACCAAAAGGGCAAACAAGGTACCCATGCACTCTGAGTACTTGTAAATCACTTAGAGAATCTGAGACTCTCATGGGGCTTGCATGCCATTTTCTTTTTTTTTTTTTTTTAATGCCAAACTTTATCCAGGATTTTACCCCATAGAACTAAATGAGAACTTTAGATTACTTTTTTTATCCCCCATCAGGATACTTATGAAAAAGGAGAGCTTTGATGGAATGATATCATCAAAACTTCAGCAACATTTTGTAAGCACCAGTATGCTTTCCTTTTTGCTTTTGTTTTCAAGAAGTTCATGTACTGGTTTGCAACTAACTTTTTATTTAATAAATGTATTTAATGTTGAAACTGTGTTTGTGGGTTGTTCCCCCTTATTTTAAAGGGGGGGAGAGAGGAGAGTAGTGTAGAGCATAGCACAACAATGGGTAAGCGCACTTGATCCTGTTTGCTGTAGGAAGTTTTGTTTTGATGTCTCAGGCTTTCTTGGCTTCTGCTGATCTGTGTGGTAACATCACTTCTGAAAATTGTGTATACTACAAGCTGCTCTTTATGAGCTGCTTTGTCTAAATAGATGAGTAATAAACAAGAAATGGATTCATTTCTATTAGAGGGAGATCAAAAACATCTGACTACATTTTGGTCTACAAAACTTAGTATGTAATTTACGCTTCTAACTAGAGCTGCATAGGATACTGGAATGCTGGCAGTGGAGGCTAAATGTCTAATTTGTTGTCACAGAGGAGGCAGAGCCGTAACTGCTGTGAATAGGAAGTTTTGAAGCTACTAGAGGAACTGAAGCACATGTTGTGGAATATGGTAGCTTGTCCAGGTCTTCATCCTTAGTGGGAATTTGAGCAGACAGTGCAAAGAGAAAGCTCTTGCAACCCTTTCTGGATTCTTCTGAAGCTTAGAAGGAGTTAATACTTTTTTGACAGATTTTTTTTCTTCTGAAAAATCAGGTGACTTACAACCACAGCATAGTATCCTCATGGAGTTTTAATCAAATAGGCAAAATGTGCTAATATGAATGAATAATAGGTAATAAGCAAACATTTTCCAAGAATAAAAATGACAAAGCTAAGAAAGCATATTTACAAAATCTTCAGGTCTGTGTTTATCTGAAGGTTGTGGAAAAGGATGAGGTTACTTATAGTCACAGCAAATCTAATGTGTCCCAACTCTTTCACTGGAATGATTTGGCGCCATCTGGATGTAAGTGTACCCGCGGATGGATTTCTTTTTCCAAGGGGTTTTACCTGTTCTTTCAAAACCTGTACATTTATTAACATGCTTTTAGAACAAATAGGCAAACATTACTTTAACAGCAAGTAGAACCTATTAATGCAAAATAGGTATGAATACTTCCCTTCTGGAAAGATAATTCTCTAATTAGGCTCTAACCATTCAGTGCTTGAAGATTTGTGGGTGCGAATAGTTTTCAGATTACTAAAGTCACATAAAAATAAAATAAGGGATTCCTGCAGAGCTGGTAGAACTTTATTTGTAGCTGAGGTGTTTCTGAGTGTGGATCACATTTGCAGGAGGAAAAGGTATTGATTCTCCTTATTATCTTTCACACAGTGTGTTTCAGACTGAAGAAACTCATGTAGAGGTAATTCTTTCCAGTATGGAAATGTGTATGTCTTATTGGGGAAATGGAGGGAGAGTGGAAAGGGCAGGCATCAGGAAAATAATACATTGGCCTCTTACATTTTCCTCTTACTGATTTTTACATTTCTCTGTTTCTCAAAGCCTCTACAGTTAGTGACAGTGCCTGTTACTACTGGGCTCTCTCTTGCATATGACCATGCCTTTTAGGTAAGGAAATGTTCTTTTTCTCCCTCAGATGGAGAAGCCATCTGTCATCTCCAGCAGCCTGCTCAAGCAGGTTATTTCTTCTAGCTTCAAATCCTGAAGTTAACTTATGCAAAATCTGCTACGGCCAGTTCCCATGTATGAGTAGTTAGTGTTTACTGGCATACACATCAATGATTTTTAAGTGATTCATAAAAAAGCCACTAGTCAGTAGCTGTTTGACAGTACTTCTATTATATTGTCTTTGTTTTCTTTATCTTACCAGGATGTTAACTTTGAACCATTGTACTGGTATGTTTTTATGTTTTATCAAGCTTTTGGTTATCTGGGTTTTTTGCCTTTTGAAAATGCTGTGCAATTTATTTTATTTTTTAAATGTTTTTCTGGGAATACTTTTATTAGGAGCTCTAGTTTAGCTGCCTATTCTTTACTGTGAAGTCAAAAGATTTTTTTTGCTCCAGCTGGTGGTCTGTTGCTAGTATACCACTTCAAGTGATTCATAAATGTGTGTCTCAGTGGCAGCTTCACTCCAGGCAGGATCTATAAGAAACTTTCTTCTTGCCATTTAGTGTCTGTTTTAAAATGGAAAGTGTTGAGGAACTCAGTAGCTCTTAAGTGGCTGTTAAATCTATTGCAGCTTGAATTTTAATGGAATGTCATCAACAAGGAAGACAGTTGGACTTGCCAGCAGGATCACATTGCCTGCTGGGCTTTGACAGTCCTAGCGCAGTTTGGAATCGCCCTGTGAGTCAGTCATGGGCACAGCCTGGCAAAATCCAGATTGGCTGAGGTAGGAAGAGCCCCTACCCACACCAAGATAGCTGGTGTAAGATGGAAAGCATGTTGAGTTGTCTCCTGGATGTGGCTTACCATGCGCAAAGGCACATACTGCATTGCATGGGTTAAGGAAGGTTAAAGCAAGCAGAAAGCTGGGTTTTATTTTGTTCCCATTGCTGTTAGTCTGTATGGCGCTGCAATGGAGTTGGTCAGCCAAGGAACTTAGCATTTGCCTGAAGAGTGTATATGGGAAGAAAAATCACTGTGGCTGCAGGAGTGGACAGGCATAAGTAAGAGGTTGTCGATGAGAGTGTGGCTTCTAGTTAGATGGCCTTTGGCCCTTTCACTCAAAGGTGTGAAATAAAACAGCACAATGGCAAAGCTTGAACAATGGCTGGGTCATCCCAGAAATTCGGGAGATGGGCATAGGGTCTTCTGCATTCATGTGCTCCAGATTTCCTAGTTCTTTTTAAAAACATAATTCCTTCTTGGACTAAGGAAAGCTTATGCCTTTAATTATATATAACTTGGTTACAAAGGACATAGCAGCCTGTCAAAATGTATTCTTTTGTGCCCATGCCATTCCTCACCTGCATGTCAGAATTGATGAGCAGAACTGTTTCTTGTGTCTTCCTGGTGAATGACATCTTACCTTGCAGCTTTCCTTATAACTTATTTGTGCTCAGTTTGAGGGCTTGTAGTATAGCTACTCAGTTTTCAAAACATTCCGTGATCATTGTCTCTTTCTCCTTCTTATCAGCCAAAAGTGATTGTCTATTCTAAAAGTTGGCAAAGGCATGTGTGGCTCAATATGAGCATTGTAAGTGGTGTTACTATAAGAAGACTTCTAAACAAATAAAATTTGTTTCTGTTAAAAGGTTTCCCCCCTACTGTATTGGTTCTAAATTCATAATTGCTTTTAATATATAAAACATTAAAAGAAATTTGATGCAGTAAAACCAGGTGTAGGCTTATTGAATCAGAGGACTTGATCATTCATTGTAATTGTTTTAATTGTTTTTATGATCTTAAAACAACTCTTTGTACTGTGTATGTGATTCAGAGATTGATGTTTGCCATATTAGATAATGGCAATATTAGATCAAAGCTGTTTGAGTCTTTCAGTTACTCTGTGCAGTACTGTTGAATTTGCAGTTATATTAGTAGCACATTAGTAGAGTTGGGTATGCTGCTTTTTTGGCACACAGCCTGGTCCTATAGTTTCACATAATCTCAAGTGCAAGAGAGCTCATGTGTTCAAAAGAAGCCAAAGTGACATTGTTTAACTGAGGAAGAATCAATTTCTACTTACATTGTAGTTTTCAAGAAACATAGCCAGTGAAACCATTAACCCTGTTTCTTAACAGGTTCAGATATAGTTAATTACTTCCACACAGTTATGCAGAAGTCTACACAAAATGTGTTACAGCTTGCTTCATTAGTTTACAGGATCTTGTTTATTTTCTCAAGTGAGGGAAGGAACAAGCCCACCTTGGATTCCCTGAATTGAAAATACTGTTCTAGTGCAAAATTAATATCATAAAATTACTTCCACTGCGTTCTGTTTTAGTAATGATTTTTTGTTTTTGTATGTGCTCTCCTCAGCTGCTCACATCATAATAGATTAAAAGTCTTTATTTTTTATTTTACATTTTTTTGTAAACTTTCTGCCAGAAATGTTAATATGTTCTAGCTTGCATTCACTATAGTAAATTTGGCTGCAAGTACAAATAATCTGTTCTTGTCCAGTATACCGTTCCTTCAATTTTACCAGTTTGTAGCTGAAAGACTAGCTAGCTGAAAGCTTCATGTTACATGCTACATAAAAAGCAGCATAAGTACTTTAAGCCTTCGAATTCTGCAGTAAATGAGACAAAAGGTTTTTTTGTGACCTTTTGCATATTGTCTGTGAGAAGCCTCTAAGCTGCTATCAAATAAGGTTTGACTTCTTTTTAGTTATAGTCATTTTGATTCTCTTCTGAAATCCATTAAAAGTAAGAGCTAGAGGAAACTGAGTAATTTCCTCTTAATATCTGTCTTATTTTCACAGTCCTTTTGTTTACTTAGTGACAACCAAATGCACCATTTATTTCAGGAATTGTTTTGCTATGGTATTATTCTATGAAGTTGCAAACCTTTGTATAAAGGTACCTTCAAGACTAAGTGATCTCTCTGTCCTGTCTTGCCATGGGATAGCTTTTACTCTCAATCTCCGAACACCAGTGAGGCTCCCAAAATCAAGTCTTACTGATACGGGTTTATGAAAGGCTCTGTGTGTGTGTATGTATGTGTGTGTGTATATATATATATATTTTTCCTTGTCCTTAAAACTGTGTTGATTCTGAGTTCATAACTCCAGATATCTCACCTAAACATTTTTCTTGCTTGCTGTAAGAGACATCAAGAAAATACTGAATTTGTTGTGTTTTAATGTAATGGGTAAGGTTTGAAATTAAGTATACATCTCAATGTATGAAGTAAATTTTAACAAAAAATATTTCCCCATTGTTTCCTCGTACAAAGTATACAGCTATGTATTGGATTTGCATGACAAGTTTTTGGTAGCAGAAGGGCTACAGGAGTGGCTTCTGTGAAAAGCTGCTAGAAGCTTCCCCTGTGCCGGATAGAACCAATGCCAGCCAAGATGGACCCACCACTGACCAAGGCCAAGTTGATCAGGGACCATGGTACAGTGGTAGCACCTCTGGAATAAAACATTTACAAAGCAGTGGGAGGGTGTAGGCAGCAGCAGCTGCAGTCAGAAAGAGGAGAGTGAATATATGAGAAGCAACTCTGCAGACACCAGGGCTGGTGAAGAAGGTGGGGAGGAGGGTCTCCAGGTATCAGAGAGGAGATACCGCTGCAGCTCATGGAGGTTTATGGGGGAGCTGATCTCCACCTGGAGCCCAGGGAGGACCCTATGCTGGAGCAGGGGAATGCCTGAAGGAGGCTGTGATGCTGTGGGAAGCCCATGCAGTCTCCTAGCAGGATCTGTGACCCCTTGGAGAGAGGACCCCACACTGGAGCATGTTTGCTGGCAGGACTGGTGACCCAGCAGGGGACCCATGCTGGAGCAGTCTGTTCCTGAAGGACTGCACCCATGGAAAGGACCCACACTGGAGTAGCTCATAAAAAGCTGCAGCCTGTGGGAAGGACTCATGTTGGTTAAGCTGATGAAGGACTTCCTCCCTTGGGAGGGAAGACTACATCCCATGGGATGTCAGAGCAGGGGAGGAGTGTGAAAGGAGGAAGAGCAGCAGAGACACTGTGTGATGAACTGACCACAACCTCCATTCTTTATCCCCCTGTGCCATTGTGGGAAAAGAGGTTAGAGAAATTGGAAGAAAAGTTGAGCCTAGAAAGAAAGGAGGGGTGGTGGGAAGGTATGCATAAGATGCGGTTTTATTTCTCATTATCCTACTTTGATTTGATTGGTAATAAATGGAACTGATTTTTCTCAAGATAAGCTTATTGTGCCTGGGATAGTAAATGGTGAGTGATCTCCATGCACTTATCCCTGTCCGTGAGCCTTTCCTTGTATTTTAGCTCCCCTGTCCAGCTGAGGAGAGCAGTGACAGAGTGGCTTTGGTGGACGCCCAGTGTCCAGGCAGGGCCAACCCAGCATAAGCTAAAATATGGATATGAGTTAATTCTTCTTTGTAATCAGTGGCTAAAGTTGTTAGAAGAAAATGGTAAGAGTATATTTGCATATACTTTTAAATGTGAAATAGAGGAAAAAAAGGATTAGAACTCTAATGAAGAATGCCACATTAATTTACAGGCTGACCAAAACCTTTAGAAAGTTAAGCAGGAAATAATTATTTCAAAATAGGTAATTACAGGTATTTTTTTAATAAGGGTTCTTATTTATCACGAGAAAATTTGTCAACATTTTAATGAGAAGAGTCTGAGTACAAACCTGAAGTATTAGCAAGTTCATTAGGTTGTCTTTTCAGTGCTCACTGCCATAAGCAATGTATATTGCTTCTGAGAGCTGAGTTTGAACATTTCATCTATGTAGAGATAAAAATAAGCCAAACCAGCCCAAAGTCTGTATTCTGCTTCCATCGGCTGTAGGGTCTTATTAGATCTGATTAGAAATAAACCAGTTAATTTGCCTTAATGATCCATGCATTCTGTGCTGCTTTTGTGAATCAAATTAAACTGCTCTCTCTAAATATAGTTAGAACACTGTAGAAATACTTCTTGTCTAACACAAGTGGATCAACCCTTTCTCTGTGTGTGCATGTGTGTACCTGCAGGTATATACATATGAATCTCACTTTATCTGTCATAGTAGAAATGCAGGCTGACTTGGTTTTAAACAGTGCCCATGTGTTGCCTAACCCTTATTTTGAGGGCACTTGATACACTTGAGTGATTTAGGATTTCTGCTGAGATGACTAGTCACCAATTGTCATTTGAGTAAATTCAGCACATGTCATAGTGTAGCTTCCAAACGTTCTCATGGGAGCAGTTTACTTTGAAGGCACTAAGCCTAGAAACTAGAAAATTTGGCAGAGCATACAGGGTAACTGACTTAGAAAAACCCTATCTAAAAAGTGGTAGAAACATTTATATCCCAGTTAAGGTAAAAAACAAAAACAAAAACAAAACAAAACCAACAAAACCAAACAAACAACCAAACAAACCAAAAATCTAGATAGCATGATTAATATTGAAAGTAACAGCATGAGCAGAGAAGTGTGTTGGATATCATCACATTTCTCTTAAAGCCAGAATTAGTAATGTACAATGTTTCCTTATCTTTAACATGTCATAAGCAGGGAATACAATTTTTAGAATTTAACTCTGGGGAGGTGTCCAACAGCAAATTATTAATGGTTGTAGAATGATTTGTAAGCAAATTTTTGGACCTTTCATCTATTGACATTTCCACAAATTTCAATGAGAGTTCCCTATAGAAGAGCCATACAAAAACTATTCTATAAATATAAAAGTGGAACTATAGGTATCAAATTCCTTGACAGAACTATATAGATACAGTCACACTTCAGATGTCCATCTACTTACTTTTTTGTTTTTTTCTTTCATAGATTCAGTGACTAGGAAATCCAGTGATATCATGTAAGAAGACATGGATTGCTTGAAAGCAAGTAAAGTGTTCAACATTAGGCAATAAAACTGAAAAAATGTAACAGCAAGGCTACATGCAGTGCTGGTACAAGTTCTGGTCTTATAGATTTTTATCTCTTTGGCCATTTGTGATGCCACCTAAATAGACTAAGGTAGGCCAGATAAGTTCAGCTAGATTACCTAGAAAATTGTGTTTAATTTTTTTCATGTATAGAAGTGCAGTCATGTAAGCCAAATGCAATTAACATTCAAACCCCAGTAGGTTTGTCTGAAGTTATTGTGAACTGTCTCATTCTTACATTTCCTTTAAGGATGTTCAAGTGAATTGTTTTGGCCTTTGAGAGAAAATTAGTTTTGGGTTTGATTGTAAATCATAAGATCTTCCGCTTCTCATGATTAATGAGATAATCTTAGATCACTAAATTAAGCGATCATTCAAGCAGCTTTAGAGAACTGCTTTGAGAGTATTGGTAAGTAATTTTTTTCATGGTATGAGCGGTATTCCTAATTACATGAGTAGCTTGAGAAAGGCTGCTCTCTACTTAAGGATGTAATGTTGCTAATACAAGTTGGTTGCATGTGGAGAAACTTCAGCTGTATTGCGTCACACTGCTTAATTTGGAGCAACCAGTTATAACTCAAATTGATTGCAGAGTCCCATATTGCTGTTAAAAGGCAATTTCACAGTTGCAGTCAGTGTTGATCCTCATATTTTATTTATTATGCAGTCTCTGAAGGCAACAGGAAGGGAAGCATAAAGTTCTGCCAGGCCACTTGAGCTGTTTCCATACTGTCTTTGGACAGTATGACTAGATTCTGTGATGTACACAGATTTGGTCCTCTTGCATTGCAATTTTAGGTCCAGCCAGTAGGAAGGTTGAGCAGTCTTCAGAGAAGCAGATGGGCATGTGCACAGCACAGCCATACAGATCAAAGCAGGAAGTCTGAAAGCAGCGTCATCATTGCTTTGTCATCTCTGCCGCCTTCTGCTTCTTAATGTTTGTACGGCTGGGTGATTAATTTGTTACTTTTCTTGTCTTTTGCTTTTGATGAATTGTCTTTGGATATCTATATTCCACACATCCTTGCAAATTGTGTATTCATTTCAGTTCAAAAGTAGTCTTTCAAGTCTAACAGTCTTGTTGCCTCAGAGATGTCAAGCGTTCATGTCCAGCCTCAACAGAAGTGCACATCTGTGCAGGATTGTAGGTTCCAACAGCTGGAACATGTTTGCATAAATGTCAGCTTTTACCACTTCCCTGTCAGCATTTTGGCTTGTTGTCCTAAGATGTTGATTGCCATGGTTCTGGGTTTCTATACCTTATTTCTAACGGTTTAATACATGCTATGATCAATCTGACAGGGGTAAAGAAACTGAGATTAAAAGACTGCTTTTTTGAATTGCCTTGAATTTTCTGTCTTTTCCTGAAGTTATGTCAGCTATGTATCAGACATCTAAGAAAAATGACAAGTGAGATGCTGCCATCCTTTATTATTTTTGCTTGGGAAAGCAATACATGAGCAGCTTTCTGCTTAATTTTGTTCATTGAGGTCCTTTCAAGCTGATATTTTTTTTTATTTTTTTTTTTTGGTCTGTCTTGGCAGAAAGAGCCTGTCATGTTGGCCTGAGGAATTACTGATGGTGTACAGTATCTGCTAATTTATGGTTGATTTAACCCTTATTTATTAGACATGAAATACTAGATAAATGCTTTAATAATATACAAAACTTAAATGAAAAAATCTAAACCAAAGTAGTCGTTTCATTTGAGTTAGCTGCCTTGGGTAGGTATCTTGTTTGACTCCATAGTAGCCTACTATTGTTGCCAAAAATTTCTGAAAGAGAGGAGTGCAGCAACCAGGTCTTTAAATGTGACAGTCAAAATACTGCAGTCCCAGACTTCTGTGTATCTTGTTGGTATTTGCCCCTTTTATTTGTAACTTGTAAGTAGCTGTATTATAGGTTTTGTTTACATATTAAAAAATAAGTGAAATACAGTCTTATCACTTTTCCTAATGCCTCCTTTGAATGTGGATGCTGTCTAGTGATGTCTTCCTAGTCTTATAAGAGCTAGCCAAGTGAATTTGAAAAATTCTCCAGCAGACCAGAGTGCTTGTACTTGCTCACCCTGTGAGCAAGATACACTTTTATTCAGTAGAAAACTTCGAAAGCTCAAAGAGTTTAATTAAAGTGTATGGAAGAATAAAAGTGAGATTTAAAAGGCAGCAAAAGTGGACATAAACAGAAATAGAAGTAATACAGGGAACTGCTAAGAATGTGTTGCAAACTTTCAGGAGGACGTTTTCAGGTGAATTATTGATCATTAGCACAGGACATCTTTAGCTGCAGACCAGGAGTACAAACACAGCTCTTGCACTCTCATGCTTGGTACTAATTCCCAAGCTTCTTTCATTGCAAGTGCATAAAATATCTTCCTTTGATATGACAATTTCAAACCAGCATTCTTAGATGGAAACACTTGAATGCTTCTTGGGTGGGTTGGATAAAGGAGCTAGTAGGTTGGTTTAGGGAATTTTTTCTTCCAACCACTAAGTTGGAAGCATATCCTATTAAAGATGCTGAGAGCTTCAGGTATTAAGTGTCACTGGGGACTGAATTCCTGTCTAGGTTCATGTGTCCTTGTGTGGTTTGTTGTTTTGGTTTTTTTTGTGGGTGTTCTGCATTATAGTCTGTGCAGGGAAACAAAAGAAATCAAAACTGAATGGAAGACAGTCTGTTGAAACATGTATGGTAGTCTTTCCAACTAACTAAATCCAATGTTTGGGGATTTCTCCCTCCCCTCTACCTTTACACCCACCCCCAATTAAGAGAGAAGGTGCTTTCCTGACTGTGGATAGGAAAATCTGAAATTTTATATATTATTTATAAGCTCTTGGATATAAAGGAGGTTATGAGTGCTACTGTCAGCAATAAAAGCTGAAAGAATCAATTGTTGCTCTTTGTATGGGATCTTTGTATCCTGTGTCAAACACAGAGAGAGACAGACAGGATCAGAAGGAGTTGCCAAGGTTATAAAGCTGTAAGTTTTTTAAACCAAAACTTGAAAATACTTGTTATAGCTAAGACACAGAAGAATGAATATTAATTCACACTGCAGTTCTAAATCTTTGCACTGGAAATCAAGTAAAGGTATGCAGTGGGTGCTACTCACTTCTTTGGGAGAATGGTTAACACCCTTATTTGGTGAACTCGGGGATCAATCCTGTGGTCATTTGTGCAAACTGTAGTTTTTCCATAAACATTTATTACTGCATGCATGTTTTTAAAAAGACTTTTAACTGATGTTACATGCAATCCTGTGATGACTCGTTGATATGGATAGATAAGGTTAATGTAAAATTTATTAAGTATGGAAAAATGAAAATTGAAAGTAGTCATTCAGTATCACAGTTTATTTTGTGATTTGGAACTAAAGTTATAGGTAGTAACAGCTATCAAGTCATTCAATTTGTCTGTGGAATATTAATTTGAATGATGTAGAAATTTTCCGTGGTATCAGTATCAAACCCTCAATAGGGAATTCTGCTTATATTCAAAATCCTATGCTATATATCTTATCCAGGTTGTGTTTGAAAAGGAAAGCAGGAAAGAGCAAAGAAAAAATAACAAAGTAACAAAATTTTAAATCGGAAAACATGAAACTAGGGAACAAAAACTTTACTAAAAAGTAAATAAAATTCTGATGTCTTTGGAGATATCTAATAGATAGTAGGGTAAGAGGGAAAGCAACAGTTCAGGTAGCAAAGCACTGAATCAAAGCATACACAGGTGAATAAGTAAGCCTGTATTTAGACAATTAAATGCTATCTCTTTGTATAATACATATATGAAGATCTGAATATAGCTGCCATTGACATTACAAAAAAGCAACGTTCTCCTAATGTCCCAGATGTTCATCCTTTTTACGGATGAACAAAATGGCAGATGGTAAAGGTTCACAGAAATATGTCCAGCTGTAGGGTTTTTTAGTTTTTATTTGGCTTTTAAAAACTTGCGCATTTTTAGGCTTCATAGAGGAAGAGGAAGATTAGGGTGAAATTCTGACTTCTGTGACTTTCTATAGGTACAGAATATATAGATACAGAATCTCAATTTGCTTTTTCCTGATGTCATATATGGTCGTTTAAGTAGAAAACTGAAAAGTACAAATTTCTATCTTGCGATATATCTTTTTTGTTATTTGTAAATTAGTGAAGTTATGGGGGACCCCTGCTAGAAATGAGAAAGTTCATCATTTAATGTTAATTTATGGTCCTTTTGTTTCAATCCCAATTTAACCAGAAAATAAATGTTCTGATTTACTCCTCGCACACACAGCTACCAACAATTCTTTCTTCACTCATGCCAAATAGCAACATATACAAAGTAATTGGAGCGGCTTTGGGTGCTACAGGTATTGCTTTTGCATCTGCTGCAGTGTTATTCAGTGCTGTTTGCTATGAAGATCTGAGTTGGGCAAATTTTTTAAAATTTACAAGGTAGAAATATGCTCGCATTTCCTGGTCTGTGCTGACTTTCCCCTTCCTCCTTGTGTCCGTGCATGTGTGCATTAAACTATGACAGTAACTGTTAGAATCTGGCCACAGATACTGTTTTCTGATAGATGAAATGTCATAAGAATTCATATAATGGGCTGTTTTAGATTTGTATTCAGATCTTCATTTTAGGTTACTAAATGACTTTGTACAGAGTTCCCTATGCTGTTTGTTGTTATGGCAGTGATGATTTATCATGATCTTTCCGTCTTTCTCTGGAACTGTCTAGTTGTACAAATAGCTGTCAGTGGGTCAGGTAATGATAGTGAGTTTCCTCAATTGCTTTAATGCATGGAATTGAATAATATATGCTAAAATGGCTTGGTTTACTGACAAGTAAGTTGTATGACACTTGAGGGTAAAAAAGCTTATGTCCCCTTGCTATAGATATGTAATTTTTAAAGGAGAATATTGGTTAGGTGAAAGGTTAGAGGTTAGAGTTGGAAAACATTTCAAAGCAGTTCATCATTCTTCCAAATTCTTTCTTAAAGCACACAAGCACTTAACTCCATCAAAATGCAAATATATCAACTACTGGACTCTGTCTGAGAACATGGCAATAATGGTTCACATCGGTAGTTGCTTGGTGTAGGTTACTCAGCCATGTTCCTGGTCTTAATTCTTTTCATAATTCTTGGTAATGTTGCTTTGAATTCTCTGCTAAAAAATTCATAAATGTTATTGTGGGTAAAAGGCTTTGCTGTTCGTTTTCATTTAGGCATGGTTAAATCTTGAACTGAGGAGAACTGAGTATCAGCTGAAGGAACTGACTTGCAAAAAAACCCAGATTATCTTCTCAATGTTTTATGTTTTTCAGTTGTCCAGGCTTTTTTAACAGTACTATAGCACCAGGAACCTTATAGAAAGGCTGTTGTCTGCCTCTTAAAGGAAGATATGTCTTTGTCTACATCTGAAATGTATTTTAACCTTGTTCAAGCCATGTTACTAACATGGTCATAGATGTCTTTGCTTTGTCTCTGGTTTCTAACTCCAGTATGTTTTTTCATCATATCCTTCAGTTTTGTCCATTAGTAAGACTGTTCATTTACTCTTAGAGTCCACATTCCTTTTTGCAGTGGGATTTTTGTTCTAAATTTTTGTAGTACGTTCTTTTCTGTTGACATTGGTGACACCTCCTTTTATTTTTTATCACCTGTAAAACTGATATCTGGTTTATGTCACTTGATAAGATGCTTGAAATGAAATTAGGTTTAGGCTATCTACAGTTCTTAGCTAACCCAGTACAGTTTTGTTCAACGATGTAATAGAGTCCTTGTCTTATGGCTTCTCTGCAGTGGTGAGGAAGCTAAAGAATAAATGAGAAAACTAGAGAGCTGTTCCTTTCCATGTGTCTGATGGAAGAGGTCTGTGTGGTTTGAATTAATAAATAATACAGCCTGAAAGAGCTAATGTTGCTCTCCTTATGTGTGTACAATAGGGAGCACACAATTGGGAACACTAGTTTATTAAATAATAAAGTATATTTAAGAACAAATATGTTCCTCCCAGAACACTCACCAGGAGTGTGATGCTGGTTTATTTTAGACCAGTATCTTTACTGTTCAATAAAGATTCATCTGATTTCATCTTCTTTTTCTATTTTTACACTAATTGAGATTTGAAGTCTGTTTTGACAGGCTGCTGAGGTGAGGCGTTCTTGGTATTGCACCTTTTGGCTTTCAAGACTCTAGATGTAACATTAATTTTTCTGACCTTTCAAGTTTTTTGTGCCTTCATAAAGCATGAATTGTGCAGTGAATTTAGACGGTAATTTACTTAATTGACCACAAGGCTTTCTGCTGCTAATGTTTATGTAAAGATAATTTGTGTCAACTATATGACAAATGCTGGAAAAATATTTTTGAAACTTTTGGCAAACATTGCTGTTAATTATCAGCTTTCACTATAGTGATTTTTGAGCTGTGCTAAGGTTTACTTTTGATATGAATTCAGGTGAGTCTAGATATGATAAAACAGAAGCAGGAATAATATAGCAGCACACTTGATGTGTCAAATAGAACATCTTTTTGACCAAACAAGCATTTAATTTTTATAATAACAGGTGATTTGTGATAATTTTGGATCAGGTAAGGGACAGCAGCAGAAACTAATGCTACTTTGAAAGGTAGAGAGATCAGTAGGTTTATTTTGACAAGCTGTATTTGCTGTCTGGTTACAAAAGCCATGTTTTGCTTTATTGCTATTACAGTGCCAGCAGGAGGGAATAGATTGCTGTCTATTGTTGGAGCTGGATGCAAATTGTTCTTATTACAGTTGGAGAAAGCCATTCCTTTAGAGTCTTAATGTTTCATGAAATTATACTAGTTTTTGATACGGTTGGAAGGACAATGGAAAACACCTTTTAAGAAGCTTTAAAAAGCCATGTATCAACATCTTTTAAAAGAAGTTTGGATTTTTTTTTTAACACAACTCTTCATTTTAGCGCTCTGCATTACAAAAATTAGAAAGTTACCATCAAAATTGAATACTTTGAGGCCACTTGCAACGGTTTCTTTTGGAATGTCTAGTTTCCTAGTTACCTGTAGGAAGTATTTTGACACTTCTGGATTTTGTTCTTAGCTCTGAGGGTGGTTGGGCAGGAAGAACAATGGCTTTCAAAGAGATATGCAAAGTAATTCTTTGATGCAAACAAGCACTGTGCAATATATACTCTTATATACTCTGAGTTAGATTTGTTCCCACTAAAGCTTGTAGAATTGTGTACTTATGTGTTTTTTAAATTCTTTTTTTATCTTAAATCAAGCAGGGATATTTCAGCAGCAATAACTATTATGTAGTTTAGTTTTGCTAAGCTGTATGTCAGGGTGTTTCTTGATTTTTGAGCATTGGTTTCCAGTTTTACTTCCTCTGTTAGCTCTAATAGAGAGGTGGCAGAGAGAACTTTTAAAGCCTCACTCAAATCCAAATAGTGCATTTGTGGCAAAATCGCATATTTAATGTCATTTATGCCTATAAAGAAGTTACGTCATTAGTGGACAAACTTGGTATTCTTGTATAGAAGTGTTGCTTTCTGACTGATACCCAAGATTAATTTCTAGCTATATAGGAAACAGTCTATTTACAATTTTTGAGTAAAAATTATGATCAGCAAGCACTAGAAAAAATAAGATTTGGACTCCACAGCTAAAATACCCACATGTCTTTAATATGTTTGTCTATTTGGGGAAATTTTCCCTGAATTTCCAGCTGATGCAGAGAAACAAATGGAATATATGAACAGCATAGAACACCATAGAAATAAATACACTAGAAATAGCTGATAAAGTGAGCTCCAGCTTTATGACAAAAGAACTAAGTCCAGTAACTAAGGTATAACACAAACTGCTGCTACCACCAATAATAATAATAATAATAAAGGAAATAACAAGGGAAGAGAATACAATCACCACTCGCAGATCGAGCAGAGAGAGAGAGAGCTAGCCCTTCCGGGTAT